>JAQZBX010015297.1:0-37672 GCA_029593785.1 Cabassous unicinctus
AACTTTTTATTTAAAAATACTTTCAAACTTACAAGACAGTTAACAAATATAATGCAAACTATAAAGACAGAACATAAACAAAACTGGTAAGTGCAGTTTACAATTTCAAGAAATTTAACATTGATTTAAAGTTTATGGTGCATAGTTCAATTTTTTCCTTTGTCCTCAAAATATCCTTTTAGGCCTTCTCTCCTTTCTTATTAGATTATATCCTTGATTATGTATTGTATTTGTCATTGTCTGTTTTAGTTCATCATTCTATTTCTTAAATTGCAGAAACCTTTATAAAACATAAGCTTTCAGGTATTAATCACTCCAAAGCATGCCATCAAGAGAGATCCAGGATCTCATGTTTACTCTGTTTTGGAGCCCTCACCAACTTCCATTGCCCAAACTTCCCCATATCTGAAAGTGGAACCCCACACACATTGTGCATTAACTCCCTGTATCTCTATCACCCCCCCTACACATACTTTGCTACTTAAATTATAATTCTTTTCTCTGTGAGCTTGGATATTCTCCCATGTTTAAATTGTCATTACCATGGGGCTTAAATTAAAATCCTAAAAATACAACACACTCATTTCCTAAGATACCAAATTACCTTCAATTTTATACACAAGCTGTATTCTTATACCCCCTCTGTCATCCCACCTGTATGTAGTTCTTTTACAAAATCACAAATTTATACATTAAGAGTCCAAACCAACTGCATTTTCATTATATTTTATGTGTTAAATATTTTACAGCATATAGGAGGTAAAATATTAGAGCTACAAACCAAAATCACAATAGTACTGGAGTTTATATTTACCCACATTGTTATCCTTACAGGATATTCTTATTGGTTCATGTGGCTTTGATCAATTTTCCAGTATCCTTTCCTTTCAGTCTAAAGAACTCACTTTATCACTGCTGATAGGGTAGGTCTAGTGGTGGTGAACTTCCCACAGTTATTGTTTATCTTGGAAAGTCTTAATTTCACACTCATTTTTTAAATGACTACCTTGCCAGATGTAATAGGCTTAGTGGGAAATTATTTTCTTTTAGGACTTTTAATATTTTGTCCCACTGCCTTCTCACCTCCATGGTTTCTGGTGAGAAATTGGCACCAAATCTTATTGATGCTTCTTGCATTTAACACATTCCTTCTCTATGTCTTCCAGAATTCTCTATCTTTGGGATTCAAAATTTCATTTACAAAATGTTGTGCAAGTATCCTTTAGAGCTTATCCATTCAGTGAGTTTATAGAATAGCTTAAGGCCCAAGAACAGGGGCTGCCTTGTATCTTTTTAAGAATGCATTGTATCTTGAGCATGGACATGAATACTTAGGAATTTCCCTATTTGCAGGGTCATAACTGTCCTCTATTCTACAGCCTACAGTTTCCTCACATTTCCAGGCACTGCAGTGAATGTACTGCAGCCAGGAATAATGAGCCATGGTGAGCCTGTTGTGTCAATTTTATCAGTTTCAAAATGAAGGCTGAAGTTAAATGAGCACTATATCTCTAAGGCTGAAAATTTCTAGATATGGATTCTAAGTAAAAGGAAGCCTTCATAGATTCAATTTAGAGATATAAAAAAGTTAATTACTTCATCGTCAGAATTCCTGCTTATCTGAGAATCAGAAAAATAAATGTATTTCCATATTGACAGTATGTTTTTTAAAACTTTTTGGTGAAAAAAGTGCATCACATATTCTAAGAATTATTTGATATTCTGCAAGTAAAATACAATTCTACTTGTTGCTACATATCACACCACTCTATAACTACTTGCTTCTTTCCATGCAGAAATACTGAATTCATGGAGCTAGGCATGCACCTACCTATTCAGCCAGATCACAGGGAAAGAGAAAATGACCCAAATGAATAGACTATGTTGAGGGCCAGGATTTTATAGTCCATTTTTTCAATGAGGGAAACAACTTTAACACATATCCCTGTGCTATATCTTTATTGTGCCCTTAATTATTCTTCAGTGGTATCTCAATTAAATCACCTTTTAATTTGTGCAGCTATTATAGAAAGGAGAATGCAATGAGGGCAATTTGAATTGAATTCTCTAATTCTAAACACTCAACATTCTGGTCCAAGGTGACAGTATCCTGCAAGTGTAAAGTTCTTTTAAATGTATAGGCAGTTTTGATGGTTCTCACCAATGTTCTCAATGTGGTAACATTCCTAGTCATAGCTCAGAATTATTCTAAACATTATTCAAAGCACTTTAACAATGTGGAAATTTTTTTCCAAAAGAATGTGTAAATTACACAAATATACGGAGGAAAAAAAATTGGAAGCCGATATTAGCTCACTATCACATAGGAAACAACAAAAGATAGACACAATAAAAAAAAACCTGGATGATTAACATGTGCAGATTAAAATTTAGAACATATATAAAATAAAAATCAAACTTCACTCAAATATTTTTCAGAATTTTTAAATCAAGAAAAACCCTTCTTGAGAACCAAAAATATCTGTGAAACTTTCTGTCCAGAGCACTGTTTATCTCTTTGTTCCTCAGACTATAGATAATGGGGTTTATGAGTGGGGGCACCATGGTGTAGAATATGGCTGTGAGAATATTTTTAAGAGAATCTTTATTTGCAGTAGGACTAAGGGCAGCAATCACTCCAGAAATTGAAAACAAAATGAGAATTGCCAACTGTGGGGTACAGGTGGATAAGGCTTTGATCTGGGCTCCCACAGAATGCATCCTAAGCACCACTAAAAATATGTAAATATATGACTTAACCATGAAGGCAGAGCATACTAATGTAATACAAGCAGTTAGAACTAAGGTCATAAACTCAGAAAATTGAACATCTGGAGAAGAGATCATCAAAATTTGAGGTATGTCACAGAAATATTGATGGATCACATTGGACTCTGTGAAAGGAAGCCTGAACATGAAATCTGTGTGGATAGCAGAATGAATGAACCCACTTGCCCAGGAGCTACCAGCTGCCTGTGTGCACAGACATGGGGTGATGGTGAGCCCATAGTGCAGAGGGTGGCAAATGGCAACATAGCAGTCATAGGACATGACCACAAGGAAGGCCAACTCTGTGGATACAAAGACAATGACCAGAAAGATCTGGGCAGCACATTCTGGGAGAGAAATCAATTTACTTCCTGCCAGAGAATTCACAATCATTTTGGGAACAGTAACTGAAATGCAGCAAAGGTCTATGAGGCATAAATTGCCTAGAAAGAAGTACATTGGAGAGTGCAGATGTGGGTCAGTTACAATGACAGTAATAGTTAGAAGATACCCAGTGAAAGCTCCCAGATAAATCACTAAGAACAGAAGACCTTGAAGCACTTGGAGTTCTCGGGAGTTTGAGAGATCCATGAGGAGAAATTCTGTGAAAATCGTGAGATTGTCCATGTTTCCTAATATGTCTCCATCTCACTGTAGTCAAAGTATAAAATGATAAGAATACACTAAAAACTCAGTGCACATTGCCCATATTACTCACAAATAAAATGTCCCCATGGGTATCAATGTAGCTTCTCATGAGGAATTCGGCTTTGAAGAAATGGACAAAAGTCCTTTGAAACCAATGAATTCACACATTACCCTTTTCACTTTCTTTCCTAATTATGTTTTAATATACTAATTTCAACATTCATAGGATCAGACAATTTAAGTACATTAAATGGTCTAAGATTAGTCCTAAAAACCTTTCAGTTGTTGAGACATATTGATACTATTTCAGCAATATATATTTTCAAACTCAGCCAGGACATAGTGATTATCTTCCCATTTTCTTCATTAGAAAATGGTCATCTCCAATATATTCTGTAAGATAGTCTCTGCATAAGCCCATTGTTTGAACACTGTACAGTGATGTTCTTCATGTACCAGGTGACTTGGATGTTTGCTTATATCCCCCATTCTTAAGCCAGGAACCTAAAACCAGTTTTTATAACAAGGTTAATGTATGATTGTGATGTTATTTTCAGAAAAGTTTTAATCCAAAGGTGACCAAATGGATTAAGCATCAACATTCTTTCATTTCAGTTGTTCTATAAGACATGAGTATAAGCCCTTGCTTTCCTCCTTTGCAGCAACATCCATATAATATTTGATTATTTTAGATTCTAATTGATTCCAATGTGTAGCCAGAGTTCTCTTGCTATCTCCCAAGTTTACAGTTTACTCTCTCACCTGTACGCAGTATCTAAGAAAAGCATCCTACCTGAAATTACACTTCCTCAAAGCAAATTTCTTTTCATCAGTAATGAATTCCAATACTTGATGAAGACCTTAATTTTTGTCCAAGTTTCTTGCCTACATGCTTTTCTAGATTTTACTGAACCCTGTACATTCAAAATCACTATTGTAACCACAACTATTTTACTTGTACTTGTCTTGAAGCACAAAAAAGTCTAAAGAAATCCTATTTCAGTCATAAATATACTTTCAATTTTAAAGTTAACTGCCTTGAATGGTCTCATTTAAGAACTACTTAATTTTATATGTGGAAAACAGAATGGAGGGGTAATAAGCATAAAAATGTTTAAAATGGTATTTTATTAATACTTTACATACATGATAAATTTGTGATTACAAAATTGTAAAACAATAGCTAGCATTTTATGCAGATGATGATAATAATAAAAATAATAGTGTTTTAATTTCATTGATTACATCCATATGATTTGTAGCCCTTTTGCAATATATTTTGGAAAATTGTTTTTCTATAGTAATCATTTCAATTGTGAGTATTTCTTCAAATATATGTGAAAAAGAGTGTCTTTTAATTAAGCAGAGATTTTATTAAATACCAAAAGCAACACTCAGTGATTAAGTGGATACTACTTAAATAAATGTTATTTATTGCACATAATCAAAATTCCTGATGATTTTTAATATCCTTTATGAAAATGGAACATTATTATTGATCATTATAAGTTTCAGTGCTATCCTCTATCCCGTTAGATTGTATTTTTCTCCTTCTGTACAGATTTTCAAGTTTTCTGATGTCACATCTTCTACTTCTGGGTACATTATGATAGTTAAATGCACAGCCTTGAGCATAAGAAGGAAAGAGAGCTCATGCATTTATCCCTGCTCCTTATTACTTCAGGGATATTTAGAAATTATTTATTTCACAATTTTAAAATGTGGAAGAAATAAGTGGGACACATATCCCTCATCAATTGTTAAACACATGAAATACAATAATAATAAGACTCTCTATAGAACATATCTAGTTCCTAATATCCTACAAATAATAAAAGAATTTGTTCATTAACAACTCCCAGATATCTCAACCTATCCGTTGATATATCAGAGACTATTTTTGCTTATGAGGATTGAATTCCATGAATTGCTATGTTAACTCACTGTTGCCTATTAATTTCCTAGCTATCCTTTACTATCGATTTCAAGTAATATTTAAGACATAGTGCTTGTGCTAGTTCAATATCTTGGTAATTTCAGTGTCATTATTTCAGTATTTGTAATGCAGTCTATGTATCACATATATATCATTAGTTACCATTTTTCAAAACTATTCATGTATCACAAAACCAGAATAAGAAATACTCAAACTTTCTATGAGGATTGGTTAATGATATAGAGCAAAAATAATTAAGTATGCTAGTGATCTTGAGAGATATTACAACTATAACAGTGAATTTTTCATTAGCCATTTTAAAGAAACATGCAAATTAAAGCATGTAACTATATATGAGAAATGAGGAAATACATTTCCCTCCTGTAATGGGAATATTATTTTTGAACAGCTATGAAGAATTTACAAAATTTGTGATTCTGCCTCATTCTTCTCTGAATAAAATTCAAGAAGTGACTTACCCGGAATCTCATTTATCTGTAATCATAGGAACAATTGTGCTTCTAGATTCCATATAAACATGAGTATTCTTTAAGCACAACACATATGGGTTATAAATCTCAGAAGCCCTGGAGAACTAGTGATTTCACCCTGTAGAGATACCAGATTTCCTTCAACTCTCAATTGGTAAAAATTATTTGGCTATACACTTTAGATCAGATAAAGTTGTATTAGTGTTATTAGCAATAAAATTAGCAGAGATTTTTTTTAACAAAAGAGAAACATTCAGAAAAGCTTCATAATCACTGATGATTCAATGCCTTTCCAATTTTACATCATATTACAAATAAAATTATTTACATTCAATATATCATTAAATCATGCAATTCCAGTAAAATTAAATTTTATGTAAGTTTAGATTAACATTATAAGTGAAAAGAAATCATATACTATTAAAATCAACACCACCAAAATCAAGCAAATATTGACCAGAAGTTATTAAATTAAAGAAAATGGAATACACTTTAGAATACATTTTACTATGAAAGCAATTAAAAGAAGTTGTGTCACACAGTGTGAACTTACAAAAATTTTTTGAAGTGATCCTCACACATGGCATATAAAAATAATGTTAGTTAGCTCTCAGATTGTGAGTTACTACTTCACAAGGAGGCTGGAGGAAAGTTTGCCATTCAACATTGTTCTGAAGATGGCTTATTAATAGCTAGCCATACAGGGAGTATCAGAACATGGGAGAGGCTAAGAAGATCTAAGGAAAGTCTTGCAAATGAAGGCCAAAAAATAGAAGTCTCCACATACCCCAACAGGAAATCAACACATTTATGAAAGTTGGTAGGGAACATCTGGTAATTAAAGAAGATAAATTGATGAAAGCAGAAATCATCCTTGAAATGGGTATAGGATATTGTTGGTTTCACCAGGTCTAGGAACCCTCAGCAAAGGTTTTGCAAAACCTCAACAGATATATACCCACTTTTTAATCACTCCATGTTCTCAATTTTTTGTTTGTGTATTTTAGGCACGAAAAGCAAAATCTGAAGGAATGTTCATTTTGACGGAGGTTACAAAAATTTCCTGTTATACAAGAGTTCTTCAGGGTCCATCAAAGTAAAAGGAGAACTGGGCTAATTTGCCATATGGAGATGAGTCTGAGGGAAAATGATGGCCAGGCATCTAATAAACCCATATCATTATTTTTAAGGAATGGTAGGCAAAATATATACAAAAGTATAGAATTGTTCTATTGGAGGTTCTTTGAAATAGAATTTACATAAATCACCTGTTTTCATGTTTTTTTGGTTCTAGGCACCCTTTGCATTCTAAAGTACTACTGGAAGTGCATAATAACATATAAGTTTGCAGCTTCTATCTATGGAAAATCAACATATTAACATTACAATTCTTATTTGTAGGACATGAGTTTTTCTAAAATCTAATTATCGTTCAAAACAAATTTTATAAGCAACTAATTTTAGTATTTCTTGAAGTTAGAGCATTTATTGGTTTACAGGAAAATCATGCAGAAAGGAGAGAGTTCCCAAACACATTCACTTGCAGTTTTTCATGTTATTAACATTTTACATTTGTGTATTGTCCAAATCTTCCATTTCTTTATTGATCTTCTGTCTATATATTCTATCTATTATTGAAAATGGTATATTGAAGTCCCCTACTATTACTGAAGAACTGTCTATTTGTTTCTTCAAATATGAATATATTTGCTTTATATATTTTAGGGCCATTAGGTGCATATATATTTATAATTAAGTCTTGTTTACTTGGCCACTTCATTAGCATATAGAGTCCTAATTTGTCTCAGTTACCTCTTAAAAAATTGAAGCAGTTATATTTTACAGAAAAATCATATACAAGGAATAATGCTACCATACAACTGCACCCCTAAAAGGCAATTTTCCCTATTATTAAACATTAGCATTAGTGTGTTACCTTCGTTACAAATGGAAAAATATACCATAGTAATTATAGTGTTAACTATAGTCTATATACACAAGCACTGTTCCTATACTTCTCTTTCACCCACTTTTTATTTATACTTGTTACATGTTATATCTTCATTATAGTATATCAAAAACCATAGATTTATCATTGCTTTACATTTGCTTGCATTTTAGAATCTGTAGGAAGGAAAAAATGAAATAACATGACAAAAATACAATACAATATTACTAGAACTCATAATTTCCCAGATGCTTACCTTTAACAGAGATCTTAATTATTCATACCAATTGAATCCACTGTAAGTGTCTTTTCCTTTTAGTCTGAGGAACTCCCTTTAGTATTGCCATATGGCAGTTCTAGTGATGAAGAACCACCTCAGATTTTTTGATTTTTTAATCTGGAAATGTCTTGATCTCTCCCTCATGTTCGAAAGACAATCTTGCCAGAAATAATATTCTTAAGTGAGCAATTATTTCCTTTCAGTGCTTCAAATATTACATCCCACTGCCTTCTTGGTTTCAGTAAAAAATTGGCCCTTAAACTTTTAGGGCTTACTTGTATATGCAACCTTTCTTTTCTTTTGCACCTTTCAGAATTCTCTCCCCGTCCTTAGCATTTCACAGTTTGATCAGTGTGTCTGAGTATCTTTCTCTATGATTTTATCCTCTATAGGGTCCATTAGGATTCTTGAATGTGTATATCCATGTCTTCCATTGCATCTATGAAGCTCCCTGCCATTATTTCTATGAATATACCTTCTGCCACGTTCTCTCTTTCTTCTCCTTCTGTATCTCCTATAATGCAGATATTGACATGCTTGATCATATCCCATATGTCTCAGGCTCTGTTCTGCTTTTGTCATTTTTATTCTACTCTTCAATCTCAGTCATTTCAATTGTCTTATCTTCCACCTCACTAATTCTTCTGCAACATCTAATCGGCTGTTGAAACCCTTTAGAGATTTTAAATTTAAGTAATGTAGTCTTCCACTCCAGTATTTCTCTTTGGTTGCCTTTTATTATTTCCATCCATTTATTGAATTTCTCAATTCCTTCATACATAATTTCCTGATATCCTCTAGGTCCTTCTGCATGTGTTAAGCATTGTGATGATCACTTTTTAAAGTCTTTGTCTGGCGTGCTCAATGTCTTGTTCTCTTCTTTGCCAATTATTATTATTATTTTTAAAGATTTATTTATTTATTTATCAACCCCTTGCTGCTTGTTTTTATTGTGTCCATTCACTGTGTGTTTCTTCTGTGTCTGCTTATCTCCCCCTTGCTGTGAAGTCCTGCTGCATCAGCCCACTGCACTGCATGGGCCAGCCTGCTCTCACAAGGAGGTCCCGGGAAGTGAACCCCAGGCCTCCTGCATGGTAAATGGAGGCTCTTATGGATTGAGCCACACCCGCTTCCTGCTGTGAGGTCTTGCTGCATCAGCCTACCACGCTGCGTGGGCCGGCCGGCCTGCCCTCACAAGGAGGCCCCAGGAAGCGAACCCGGGGACTCCCATATGGTAAACGGAAGCTCTATCCATTGAGCCACACCCGATTCCCTGCCAATTATTTTTTATGTTTCATCTTTCTTTGGATGGGTCATCATCTCCTTTTTGTTTTTTGTTATTGGTTTTTTTATCTTGTAATCTCTCATTGCAAATTATATATTTTTAATATTTTCTGTGTTACCTCTGGGGTTTATACCCTGAGCTGACTATTCCTTAAATTTCTATCCAGCTAGTGATATGTCAAACATTTCCTTGAGTGAGAAAATGTGGAAAGGAAAGGAAAGGAAAGGGAAGGGAAGGGAAGGGAAGGGAAGGGAAGGGAAGGGAAGGGAAGGGAAGGGAAGAAAAGAGAAAAATGAAAGAAAAAATTTCATTACCATTATCTACCAATTGTGCCTGTGTTGGCTGATGCTTTTTTATAGAGTAGCCCATCAACCAAGAAAAAAGCATTATGCAAGACATGGACTGCTCTCAGACTTTTCTTTGCCTGCATGTTATCCTTGGCATGTGCTCATGGCCTTAGGAATTTCCCTGTTCACAAGAATACAAATGTCTCCTCAACATGCAAAGGAATAGATTCCCCCCTCTCCAGGGTGCTTTATGTATATCTGGAAGCAGGTAAACTTTGCCTCAAGCTGGTTCTTAACCTGTCTTACCTATACATAAGCTGCTTCTGACTAGAGAGCAAGTTCTGAAAAAGTGAGCCAGATATGAATGCCCTGGTTCATTGCATCAGGCTGGCCCACCCCACCCACACACACAGAATGGTAACATCATACAAGCAAATTAGTATGCCTGTAGAGGACACATGGTTCCCTGCCATTCATGGACAGGGATCCACCAAGAGAGCACAAGCCAGCTCTAAAGGATAATAGGGAGAGTTTGGGGGAGGGGTCTGTAAATATTTTTAAATTGTCTTCTTTTATTTGGTGCTTGTCCAAATACTTTTTCTATTTTTCTGGGGAATTGAGGATGATGTTTATGCCAAAATTTGATAGTTGTTCAAATATTCTGTGGGCAACAGATGACAGGAAAATCTTCATCTCCACCTTCACTGATAGGAAACTCTCATTTTCACTTATGGCAGAATGTCTGTAAAGCAATAAAGTCTGAGCAGCAATAGTCTGTCAGTAGTTCATCCTATTTAATTTAATTCCTGATATTTGTGATTTTAATTCTCTTTTATTATTGGTGAAACTAGGAAAGAGTTGATCAATCTATTTGATTTTCTCTAAGAAAATCTTTTGCTTCTGTCATTTTTACTTTTTCTTTTCTATTTACTTTTTTTTTTCATTGTGGGTAAAAATCAAAATTTTCCACAATACATACCAATATTTGTAAGATGATATATAAATACATATGCATATATGTGCATTTGCTTACATAAATGTCATTTTATATATATCTATTTTTTAAAAGTGCTTAGATTACCTAATTATTACTCAGAAATTAGAGGGATTCCCATGTTCCCCACCTCCCACACCTCCCACAACAACCCTCACCAACATCCTTCATCAGTGTGGCACATCCCCCGCAATGGATATACACATCCTAGGGCCTTGCCACCAAGCATAGACCACATTTACCATCATAGACCACCCTCTCTCCCACACAGTTCTGAGTGGTATATGCTGATACAAAATGGCCTACATCTGTCACCGTAATGGCACTCAGGACAACCCTCAAGTCCCAAAATAGTCCCTGTATTTCAACTGCCTCTCCCCTCCCTGCCCTGAAAATGTCCAGTGGCCACTGGCTCCACCTCACTGTTACAATTTCTTCCATTGCTTGAATCACAATATGTCTACAACAGATCACCACCAAGTCCACTCTCGTCCACAGCTCCTCTCCCAATCCTTAGGAGTTTGGGATGGTGATGTTCAACCACCTCCAAGTGAGAGAGGGCTTATAGCCCATGGATCAGGTGAATGGGATTAGCCTGTCTGCAGCTGCAGACCCTATCCATTCCCTGGGATGACCCTTGCCCATAGTCGTCTCCTACCAGGTGACTTTGATGTGTCAATTGAGCTTTAGGGTAGGAGTTGCAGCTCCACTGAGATTCCAGGCACAGTTGGCACATAGGTAGGCCAGAGGCTCCAGTTTCTGGAAGTACAGCTAAAAACTCCAGCATCACATATAGGTTTGAATAGAAGGGATTGATGGACCATGTGCAGGGAGGACTTATTTGAGTCCAACTCGATCACTGTCAGGAGCACAGATTCCAAAGAAGAGCCCACTAATAAGGCATCAACCTCTGGGACTATCCTCACTTATATAGGAACTGGGTGTCTCCAGAGCCCTCAGGAGCCCCTTTGTGTGGGATGATATCCACTTTGGTGTTCTATGAGATCCTACTGAGGTGTGCGTAAGCATTACCTCTGGGATGACCTCTTGACACTCTTTGAAGTCTCTTAGCCACATGAACACATTTCTCTTTACCTTTTCCCCCTTTTATTCAAGGTCTTTTTCCAATCGTGTTGCCAGTTGGCACTTGGTATTAATCCCTCATTGCCAGGGAGGCTCATCCCTGGGAGTCATGTTCCACTTTGGGGGAAGGTAATGCATTCATATGCTGAGTTTGGCTTAGAGAGAGGCCACATTTGAGCAACAAGAAGGCTCTTAGGTGGCAACACTTAGGCAACCCTTAACAGTAGACTAAGTTTCAATTACAAGAGCAAAGACTCATAAGGAAAGTCCCCAATAACAAGAACCCATCAGTAGGCCATCCTATTTTGCCTCTGCACTCAGGGGACTGTTGCTGCTCCCTTGGAGAATGTGGCAGAGCTCTCCAGGCTGGGAATTCAGATTCCCTCATTTATTGAGTGATTGTCTATCCTCTGTGACCATGCCCCATCCCTTGATCATTTAAACACTTTTATATATCTTTCATGTATATTCAGATTAACTTACTCCCATGAATCCCACATCCCAGACATCCCCCACCAATGAACTTCTGCAGCCTCCATTGTAACCCTTCTGTGATCCAAACCTTCCTTGAACATGAAGCCCATATAATAACGAAATGCAATTAATAGGAAAAAGAAATAATAACAATAAGCTTAAATGCAAGAGATAAGTACAAGGAAACTCAGAAAAAAAAAAGAAACTAAACTAAAAATAAAATATAATTAGCAGATTGGGACATTCAAAAAAAATGGGAAAAACAAACAAACAAACAAAAAAATTCTTTTTAAAAAAAATTATTCTTTTTTCCTTTTATCACTCTATTATCAGATGCCCAGTGTACCATGACACCTTCCCTCTCTCATTCCCCAGTGTCTCCCAAATTTTGATTTAATTTTCAAAGAAGTTTTAGGTCACAGCAGAGTCACACACGGAATACTAAAGACTCCCACATACCCAACCTCCCTACCCCTTCCCCACCCCATATTAAAACCTTTTTTTAAATGGGTGTTAGCATTGTTATAACTGTTATACAGATAGTAAAGTATAGCAACTAAACATTGTCAATTACAGTATAGTTTACAATTTAGACTGTACAGTTTAATAATTTTTGATGATATTTACCATGCCCTGTGTCCATTAATGTAAGGTAATGAAAAACATTTCCAATGACCATTAAATACCTCATTTGATCTTAACTGTTCCTTCTAACCCATCCCCCTGTGGCATATGACACTCTGCTGTCTTGACTCCTGGAATGACAAGATTCATAGTTACAAGCCCTGTTTATTCAAACCTGACCTTCCTAATCTACCCACCAGTCAACCCTGCACCACCAAACCCAGTAATATCACTACCCATCTGTCCACTATGAACATTGGTGTGCATATATCTGTTCGCGTCTTTGCTTTCAGTTCTTCTGGGTATATATGCAGCAATGGAATCACTGGATCATATGGAAGATCTATTGTTAGTTTTCTGAGTAACCGCCAAACTGTCCTCCACAGTGGCTGGACCATTCCAAAATCCCACCAGCAGTGGATGAGGGTTCCTATTCCTCCACATCCTCTCCAACACTTAGAGTCTGCTGTTTTTTAAAAAGCTGCCATTCTGATGGGTGTAAGATGGTATCTCATTGTAGTTTTAATTTTCATTTTCCTGATAGCAAGCGATGTTGAGCATTTTTTTCATGTGTTTTTTAGCCATTTGTATTTCTTCCTTGGAGAAGTGTCTTTTCAGGTCACTTGCCCATTTTTTAAATGGATTGTTTGTCTTTTAATTTTCAAGGTGTAGGATTTTTTTATATATGCAGGCTATTAGGCTATAATCAGATATATAGTTACCAAATATTTTCTCCCAATGGGTAGGCTAACTTTTTATTTTCTTAATAACTTCCTTTGAGGTGCAGAAGCTTTTAATTTTGAGGAGATCCCATTTATCTATTTTTTCTCTTCCTGCTCGTGCTTTGGCTGTGAAGTTCAGGAAACCATTTCCTATTACAAGGTCCTGTAGATGCTTTTCTACATTATCTTCCAAGGTTTTTATGTTTTGGGCTCTTATATTTAGATCTTCGATCCATCTTGAGTTGATTTTTGTATAAAGTGTGAGATGGTATTCTTCTCTCATTCTTTTGGAAATGGATATCCAGTTATCCAAGTACCACCTGTTATAAAGGCCATTCTCTCCCAACTGAGTGGGCTTGTAGCCTTGTCGAATATCAGATGACTGTATATGCAAGGATCTATATCAGAACACCCATTTCGATTCCACTGGTCAGTAGGTCTATCCTTGTGCCAATACCATGCAGTTTTGATCACTGTAGCTTTGTAATATGTTTTAAAGTCCAGCAATGTGATACCTCCAACTTCATTTTTCTTTTTCAATATGTCTTTCGCAATTCGGGGCCTCTTACCTTTCCAAATATATTTTGTTGTTAGTTTTTCCAGTTCCTTAAAAAATATAGTGTTGATTTTTATTGGGATTGCATTAAATCTGTAGATTTGTTTGGGTAAGAGAGACATCTTGATGATGTTTAGTCTTCCTATCCATGAACAGGAAATATTTTTCCATTTATTTAAGTCTTCTTTGATTTCTTTTAAAAGTATTGTGTAGTTTCCTGTATATAAGTCCTTTACATCTTTAGTTTAAGTTATTCCTAGGTATTTAATTATTTTAGTTACTATTTTAAATGGAATTTTTTTCTTGATTTCCTCCTCAGATTGCTCATTATTGGTGTACAGAAATGATACTGATTTTTGAGCAATGATCTTATAGCCTGCAACATTACTGAGCTCCTTTATATGTTCTAGAAGCTTAGTTGTAGAAAGCTCTGGGCTTTCAATGTATAGGATCATGTCATCTGCAAATAATGAAATTTTTCCTTCTTCTATTCTAATCTGGATACCTTTTATATACTTTTCTTGCTTCAGTGCTCGAGCAAGTACTTCTAAGACAATGTTTAATAGGAGTGGTGATAGTGGGCATCCTTGTCTTGTTCCCGATCTCAGAGGGAAGGCTTTTAGGATTTCACCATTGAAGATGATGTTAGCTTTGGTTTTTTCATATATAACTTTTATCATATTCAGAAAGTTTCCTTCTATACCTAATTTTTGCAGTGTTTTTAACAATAAAGAATGCTGTATTTTGTCAAATGTTTTTTCTGCATCTATAGAGATGATCATGTGATTTTTTTCTTTCAGTTTGTTTATGTGGTGTATTACATTGATTGATTTTCTTATATTGAACCATCCTTGCATACCCAGGATGAAACCCACTTGGTCATTGTATATAATCCTTTTAATATGTTGTTGAATGCAGTTAGCAAGCATTTTGTTGAAGATTTTAGCATCTAGGTTCATTAGAGAAATTGGTCTGTAGTTTTCCTTTCTTGTGGTATCTTTGTTTGGTTTTGGTATGAGGGTAATGTTGGCACCATAGAATGAGTTAGGCCATATTCCTTCTACTTCCATTTTTTGAAAGAGTTTAAGTAGAATTTGGTGTTAGCTCTTTCCGGAATGTTTGGTAGAATTCAGCTGTGAAGCCATGTGGTCCTGGGCTCTTCTTAGTTGGGAGGTTTTTGGTGACTGAGTCTATCGCTTTACTTGTAATTGGACTGTTGAGTTCATCAATTTCTTCTTTTTTCAATGTAGGCTCTTGGTGCATTTCTAGAAACTTGTCCATTACCTCTAAGTTATCATTCTTGTTGGCATATAGATTTTCAAAGTATCCCCTTATGATACTCTTTATTTCTGTGGATTGAATAGTGATATCCACTTGCTCTTTCCTTATTTTGTGTATTTGCATCTTTTCTCTCTTTTTCTTTGTTAATCTGCCTAAAGGTTTGTCAATTTTATTAATATTCTCGAAGAACCAGCTTTTGGTTTGGTTTATTTTTTCTGGTGCTTTCTTATTCTCTATTTCATTTAGTTCTGCTCTAATCTTTGTTATTTCCTTCTTTCTACTTCCTTTAGGTTTAGTTTGTTGTTGTTTTTCCAATTCCTCCAAGTGTGCAGTTAGGTCTTCAATTTTACCTTTCTTCTTTTGTAATATACTTATTTATGTCTATGAACTTCCCTCCTAGGACTGCTTTCGCTGCATCCCAAAGGTTTTGATATGTTTTGTTGTCATTTTCATTAGTTTCAAGGTAGTTACTGATTTCTTTTGAGATTTCCTCGTTGAGCTACTGTTTGTCTAAGAGTGTGTTTTTTAACTTCCATATCCTGGAGCCTAACCTGTTTCTCTGGCTCTTAGTGATTTCCAATTTCATTCCATTGTGATCAGAGAAATTACTTTGTATAATCTCAATCTTTCTGAATTCATTGAGAGTTTTTCTGTCCCCTAGCATGCGGTATATCTTGGAGTAAGTTCCATGTGCACTCAAGAAGAATGTAAACACTGCGGTATTTGGTTGTAGTGTTCTGTATACATCTTTTAAGTCCAGGTCCTCTAATCTATTGTTGGGAGTCTTTGTTTGTTTATTGATTCTCTGTCTGGATGTTCTGTTTACTGATGATAATGGTGTATTAAAGTTCCCTGTTATAATTTTAGGAGCATTTATTTCTCCACTTAGCTTTTCCAGAGTTTGCCTCATGTATTTTGAGGCACCCCGATTAGGTGCATAAATGTTTATGCTTGTTCTCTCTTCTTGAGAAATTACCACTTTTACTAATATATAGTGTCCATCTTTGTCTCTTAAAATAGTTTTGCATTTAAAGCCTATTTTGTCTGATATTAGAATAGCTACTCCTGCCCTTTTTTGGCTATTTTTAGCTTGTAAAATTGTTTTCCAGTCATTTACTTTCAGCTTCCTTGAATCCCTGGGTCGAAGGTGGGTTTCTTGTAGACAGCATATAGATGGATCATGTTTCTTTATCCATTCTGCCAATCTGCGTCTCTTGAGTGGTGAGTTTAATCCATTAACATTCAGTGTTATTACTCGCAATGAATTTATTACTTCAGCCATATTTTCTCTGGATTAATGTATGTCATATGTTGTTTTTGTTTCTGTTTTTGTCTTTTTAGATGTTTTTAAACTCTTCTCCAACTCTCTCTCCCTTGATTTTTCCTTTCAACTTGTAGAACTTCCTTTAGTATTTCTTGAAGTGCTGGTTTCTTATTGGCATACTCTCTTAATTTCTGTTTATCTGTGAATATTTGGAACTCTCCATCATTTTTGAATGCCAGTTTTGCTGGATAGAGTATTCGTGGTTGGAAGATTTTTTCTTTTAGTACTTTGACTATGTCATACCACTGTCTTCTTTCCTCCATGGTTTCAGCTGAGAAATCAGCACTTAATCTTATTGTGCTTCCCTTATATGTGTTGGTTCTCTTTTATCTTGCTGCCTTGAGTATTTTCTCTTTGTCTTGAGCATTGGACATTTTAACAAGCATATGTCTTGGATTTGGCCTGTTGGGATTTATACTGTTTGGGGTGCACTTTGTTTCCTGGATCTGCACATTCATCTCTCTCAATAGGTTTGGGAAGTTTTCAGCCATTATTTCCTTCAACATTCCTTCTGTTCCCTTTCCCTTCTCTTCTCCCTCTGGGATGCCCATGATGCCTATGTTTGCACATTTTGTGTTGTCAGTTAAATCCCTGAGTCCCTGCTGGATGTTTTCTATTTTTTTGTCTCTCTGTTCGACTATCTGTTTGATTTCAGCGGTATTGTCTTCCACATCATTAATTCTTTCTTCGGCCTGTTCAAATCTTCTGTTATGTGACTCCAGTGTATTTTTTTATTTCTTGGGTTGTGCCATTGATTACCATCATATCCGTTATCTTTTTTAGTATGTTTACAATTACTTCAGTATTCGCTCTCAGTGTCTTCTTTATATCCTTAATCTCTTCCTTCACTTCATTAAGATGGTTCATGATATTTGTTTGGGAATCTTTAATTGGTTGTTTGATGTTCTGCACATATTCCTGGTTTTTAGGTTTTTCATTGGAGTGGTCCATGCCTTCTTGTTTCTCAGTGTGGTTTGTAATTTTTTGTTGCCCTCTAGTCATCATTTTATCTTGCTGTGTTTATTCAGTTGATTAGCTTCTCTCTCCTCTAGAGTTTTATTTTGTTGGTGGTTCTGTATGTTTGTTAAGTTTTCTCTTTGACACTTTTTCTTCTTATTTTTTTCCTTGTTTCTTTCTATGTTACCTTGAAGGCAAAAGATTAGTGCCAGAGGAATCAAAAGATATGAGAAACGAAGAAGGATAATATTAATATTAATGAAAGTTAGTAGAGAGGCAAAATAGGAGTTAGTGAAATGAATGTTTAACTTGTGTACGCAGTGTAGAGTAATAGGAAAAAATTGGAGTATTTACAATGGACTGGGAAATCAAATAGTGGAATATATATATAATGATTTAAAAGGCTAGGATGATGAGGAGGGAGAGAAAGAGTAAAGAAAGGGCTAAAGGAAAAAGCTAATATTAATAAAAAAGAGAAGAAAACAAAATAGATATAATAGAGATTGACACCCTTAAGTTGTTGTCTAATGAAAAAATGTGGTGTCTAAGAACCACAACAGAAAGCAGCAGGCAGAGAGATAAAGGAATGATAAGAGATAGTTTGTGATACAGTATCAATATAGACAGAGAATGGGGAATCACTGAAGAAGAATCACAGCAAAGAAGAGCTAAGCTAGCAGCAGCTAATTTTAAAAAAATGAAGGAAAACAGAAAGGGGGGAGGAGGAAATTGGAAAGAAAAGCAAAAGACAACAAGTAAACAGAGAAAAGCCAAACAATCACACCAGCAAGCAGTCAAACAAAGCTAAGGAGGAATTGTTCCTTCTAGTGTACTTGCGAATACTCTCAGCCTGCTTGCGTTTATCAATTTCCCTTCAGGGTTTTATCTGCAGGTTTTGAGGCAGATTTTCAGTATTAGACTAAATTAAGAACAGGAATTCATTTTTTAAAGTGACTGTCTTTTTTTTTTGGCAATATAAGGTACTCAAAAGTAGTACTCTGCTAGATCACCCCCTTCACCGAGAGGGGTGATCCCCCTCACCGAGGGGGATCACCAAGAAGGGTGACCCCCTTCACCGAGAGCCTATTTAATTCCATTGGTGGAAGAGAACATAATCTCTTAAAATAAATACATTTTAATTCATGGAGAACTGATTACTTCTTTAGCGTGGCATTTGCTTCTTATATTCTCAAGGGAAATATTTAAATCCACAATGATATGGTAACTCATACCCCCAGAACTTCTAAATTAATGAATTTGGCAATTACTAAAGATGGTGATGATTTTGTTCAACTTGCATTCACAAGCATTTTGTTGGTAATGTGAAGCATTTTATACATGTTACAAATGATGAACAGTTTCCTTAAAAAACTAAATAGCACTTATCTTATGAAGCAGCAAGATTAATCTTCACTATTTATCCAATGGAGCAGAAAACATTTCCAAAGGAATTTGTAAAAGTACACTTAACAGATTTATTCTTAATAACTAAAATGTGGAACTAAAACAGTTGTCCATCAAAGGAAAATTAAAAGTGAAATGATTATAAAATATAACTTTACTTAAATATAAAATGAAGAAACTGCTAATACATATAACAACATCATAAATTTCAAAATGAATCCAGATTTTTAATACATGTTTTTGTGGTTTGTAACTGTTTGTACCTTGAAAATTAAGTTTTTAAGCTTATTTTTTTTCTTACAGATCCCTTTGTAAGTAGGACTTTTAATTGGGTTACTTCAGTTAATGTGTGGACCATCTCAATCAAGATGTTTCTTTCTTTTTTTTTCTTTATTAGAAAAATTTTGGGTTTATAGAACAATCATGTTTTTTTTATTATTATATTATTAACCACAGTCCATGGTTTAACTTATGGTTTATTGTTTGTGTAGTAAAGTTCCATGGACTAAAACAAATTTTTACTCTGGTGCCATATACCCACCCAATCTAACATTTTCTCTTTTATCAACATTCAGATATATATTTTACTGCTCTTAATTATGTTCACAATGTTGTACTACCATCATCACAATCCATTACCAAAACATCACCAGCATTCCAATTAGAAAACCTGTACATTTTAAGCCACCACTTCCCATTCCTCATGCTCACTCTACCCCTTGGTAACTTATTTTCTAGATTCTGACTCTATGAGTTTGCTTATTCTAACTGTTTCAATTAGTAAAATCATAAACTATTTGTCCTTTTATATCTGGCTTATTTCATTCAAGATGATATCTTGTCACATGGTCAGAAATCCATTCTTTTTTTATGACTATATATAATTCCTGTGTATATACAAAATTTTGTTTATCCTTTCATCAGTTGGTGGGCACATGGATTGCTTCCAACTTTTAGCAATTGTGAATAATATTGCTATGAACATTAGTGTGCAAAAGTGAGATTGTAGTGTCATATGGTGATCTTATACTTAACTTTCTGAGGAGATGCCAAGCTGTCTTCCACAGCAGTTTCACCAATTTACATTGTAATGGGTATTGAATAAATGTTACTATTTCTCTACTTCCTCTCCAACACTTGCAAATTTCTGTTTTCCTTAATAACAGTGATTCTAATGGGTATGACATACTGGTATCAGTACCATGCTGCTTTGGTTAATGTGGATTTATAAGTTTTAAGATTGGGAAGTGTGAGTCCTTCAACTTCTTTGTTCTTTTGCAAGATGATTTTGACTATTCGTATCCACATAAGCTTCCATATGAATTTGATGATTAGCTTTTCCATTTCTGCAAAGAATGTTGTTGGAATTTTGATAGAGATTGCATTGAATCTATAAAACACTTTGGGTAGGATTGGTATCTTAAATTATTAGTCTTCTGATTAGTCATCTTCAAAGTACATGGAATGTTCTTCCATTTATTGTGATTTCTTCTAGAAATGTTTTATTGATTTTATTCTGTTATCAAAATTGTGGTGTTTGATTTATATATCATTTTCTCAATCAAGAAATAAGTTTTTTGAATGTTATATAACATACTTATAAAATAAGATAAAAATATATTTTAAACTTGTAACAATGCTTGTAAATACAATATATTACATGTTTCTCATAGACAATAGGTTGGTAATGGTACATGCATAGCATGAAACTCCTAAGACAAAAAGAATAAATGAAAGTACATGTCCACTTCACAGTAGCATATAAGTGTCAATCCCTTCTACACAGAAAACAAATTACATAACACTGTCAAAAAAGTATCTTAAAATGGTGTATTTTAATAAGAAATAAATTCAATAAAGAATAATAATACTAAGAACTAAGGCATTCAGAGATTTCAAAAGTCATATATTTTCATTGTTGTTAAAATAGAGATAAAATTTAATATCTTAAATAAAAAACAATCATATTTGATTTGATACCAACTTGACTGCAATACTTTCCTATGCCCCTTTCCCCCACATTTTTATATACTTTACATTTATATCTTTGTACATTGTATGCCCAAAAACATAGATTTATCATTAATTTCTATGCATTTGCACTTTATACAGTGCAATAATGCTAGCATTTATAATTCCACAAATGGTTAACTTTAACACAGATCTTTTTTCTTTACTCTACTTTGAATCGTTGTCTACTGTTCTGTCGTTTTGGGCTGAAGAACTAGCTTTAGAAATGCTTGTAGGGTTAGTCTAGTGATAATGAACTCCCTCAGGTTTATCTGGGAATATCTTATTCTGCCCTTCATTTTTGAAAGTAAGTCTCATTAGATATAAAATTTGGGGTTGGCAGTTACATTCTTTCAACACTTTAATTATGTCAAACCCCTGCTTTCTTGCCTCTATGGATTCTACTGAGAAATCAGCAATTAATCTAGGTGGGACTCCTTAGTACATAACACATTGCTTTTCTCTTGCACTCTCAGAATTCTCCCAAGTCCTTTGCATTTAATAATGTGATCAATATATGGCTGGTTGTATTTTTTTTTCATGTTTATCCTGTTTAAAATTCTCTGGGATATTTGGGTGTGCATATTTCCAACTTTTGTTCAGTTTGAGAAGTTCTCTGATTTTATTTCTTTGAATATTCCTTCTGCTACTTTCTTTCTTTTTTCTCCTTTTGGGATTACTATAATACAAATATTGGTGTGCTTGATGGTGTCACAAAGTTGTCTTAGTCTATATTTTCCTTTTATCATTGTTTTTCTTTCTGCTCCTGAGTCTGATTCCTTTTAATTTTTGTATCTTCAAATTCACTGATTCTTTATGCTGCCCACTCCAATTTTCTTTTGAAAATGCCCTGGGAAATTTTCATTTCAGTTATTGTAGTCTTCAACTCCAGTAGTTCAGTTTGATTCTTTTATAAAAAAAACATTTCTTTAGTAAGATTCTCAAACTTCTCATTCATTTTTCTCATTATATTCTTTAAATCTTTCTCTTTATTTTCCTTTATCTCCTTGAAGATTTATTTTATTTATTTCATTTTCTTATTTTAAAGAAATGTGACATCCAACAAATAGGGGATTTCCATATACTTGACCTCCTCTACCTCCCACAATCTTCCTCATTAACATCTTTCAATTGTGTAGCACATTTGCTGCAATCGAGGAACACATATTAAACTAATGCTAAAAACCATAGTCTAGAGTTTACATTATGGTTGGCACTTTACACTACACAATTTTATAGGTTTTGACAAAATGTATAATGGCCTGTATCCATCATAGCAATGTCATAGAGAATAATTCCAATGTCCCAATAATGTCCCATGGTGCATGTTTTCTACCTACTCCTTTCCTCAGAACATCTGGTAGCCACTGACATTATATCAATGTGACAAGGTCTTGCTTTGCCAGAATAATAATAAGTCTGCTTTAGTCCATGGTTGCATTACTCCCCTCATGTTTTGCCATGTGACCCTCATGACTCACCGTATGACCTGGCAATACCATTTCTAGGTATATAACCAGAAAAAGAGACTAGTGACACTAACAGACACCAGCACACCAATGTTCAAAGCAGCATTATTCACAATTGCCTAAAAGTGGAAACAACCAGGAGCCAACCAACTGATGAATGGATCAAAAATTTGTGCTGTATACACAATGGAGTATTATGCAGTGGTAAGAAGAAATGAAGTCATGAAACATGAAAAAATGGATGAACCTGGAGGATATTATGTTGAGTGAAGCCAGCCAGACAGAAAAGGACAAATACTATGTGACTTCACTGTTAGGAAGTAAATTTATTGTGTAAACTCATGGGTTAGAATATAAGTCACCAGAAAATAGAATGAGAGTAGAGAATGGAAAACTGAGAGTTAATCTGTGCAGAATTGGTTAAAAGGTTGTATATATTTAGAAAGGAATAGAAATGGTGAAAGCACACCACAGAGTTTGTAACTAGCAGTTATTATACAGGTGTGGTAGTTATTGAAAGGATAAGTCTAAAGTCATGTATATTACTAGAAGGAATGCTAAAAATTGTAACATAAGATTGTATAACATAGAGAAACCTCATGTAAAATATGAATATGGGTGATTTTGCATATATAAGACTGCTTTTACAAAATATAAATACAAATTAACAAAAGAGACAGAAACAGAATAGCTGCTATGTATGGCAGGAGAAGCATTGAGAGATTGAGAGGAGATGAGTATTTTGTTTGTTTGTTTATTTATTATTATTATTGGAATAATGCAACTGCTTTAAAAATGATTGAAGTGATGAATGCATAACTTTGTGATTATCACCAAATACCATTGTCTGTACACTTTGGATGGATTTATTCCTTATTACTATGTACCACTAAAATTGATTCATTAGAAAGACATCCATTAGCATTATATATTTGTTTTATTTCATGAGAGAAAATTCTTTTATTTGTACTACTAACCACAGTCCATCATTCACTATGTGGATCATTGTGTTATATGTTTTCCTGCCTTGTACAATCCATGTAATGTGTACAATCAGTGGCTCTCAGTTTCATCACAGACATGTGCTGTCATCAGCTCAGGTCAATTCAAAATGTTTTCATTACTTCAAAACAAAAACATCCAATACCCCTTGTATTAGTCAGTGTTCTCTAGGGAAATATAACCAACAAGAGATATCTTTAAATTGTATGAGCTTTTATAAAACTCTCTCTTGTGACTGTAATGACACGCAAGTCCAAATTCTGCAAGGCAGGCTGCAAAATCAGGGCTCTGATGAAGGTCCTTGATGAATTCCCAGGAGATGCTGGCTATCTGTATTAGTGATGGGAATTCTCACTCTGAATGATGAAATTACTTCCATTTTAAAAGTCTTCAACTGATTGGATGAGAAGTCACTCCTTGCTGATGGCAATCTCCTGAGTTAACTGTGCATGTAATCAGCCTTCTGTGCAATCAACTCACTTCCAATTGAAGTCAATGAGATGCTCTTGTATGACAATTAGACCAGTGCTTGCTTGACCAGACACCTGGACACCATTACCTGACCAAGGTGACACATTGGGTTAACCATCAGAGTCCACTACATGTTAACTTGGCAACCATACATATAACCTGAAACCAAAGTCAATCTCTAAATAAAACAATAACATATATATATTTCTACCTAACAATATTCAGCTGTCCTGCTTACATCCAGAAACACACTAAATCCCTCCAGAATAGGGTGCAAGTCCTTGGGTAATATTCATTCTTAAACTTGACATCCTTAAAAACTATGACATGAAACTAATGCATCTTATGTCATATAATGAAGGAAAAGGTTAGGGAAGAAAACAAAGATATTCATTTTATGTACATATGCAAACATACTCATAACAAAACATTGAAGACATATTCATGACCATTGCAGTCCACATTTCTGTAACAGGCCACATGGTCAAAGTTTTATTTATCAGTAACTTCTTCCACTACCCATTCCATGTTCCTTATCCTCAGCAAGCCCTTAAGATGGCCCTGGTTCATTGCCTGTTGGTGTGAACGAAACTTTCATTCCTAAAGTTTCTGGGCCATTGTTACTCCTGCTTGAATTGAGTTGCTGTGATTTACCACTGACTTTAATCACTGGGCATTGTAGTACTAAGAACACCCTAGGGGATCTCCTGTAATCCAGGAAAACTCTTCTTTACTTCTATTGTGCAGTTGCAGTCTTATTTCCCCTTGATAGGATCAATAACCCCAGGTAGTATAGTAATACCCTTCTTTGCCTATTGATTCAGAGACATGAGGAGACCAAAGTGGTCAGGTGTCAGTCTTAGCTTCCAGTTCAATGGAATTGTTGTGTTCCCTGCTGCAAGCACTCCTCTTTTTGGAACTAACACCCATAGACAAGCAGAGCTTAAGGTTGCAGGGGCAGGAAGCAAAAATTTTCCTAATGAATCACTAGGGATATTAGTGAGTGGTGCCACACCCATTCTCATCCCCTGATTCCTGGACCCATAAATCCTGCCTATTGGAGAACACCATAGAGAGGACTCCAAAACCCTAAGTGTCTGCATTATGATTCAACTATAGGAGCCTGCCAAAACTCCAGACAGCATCTCTATTTGCCACTGACACTTCTAGCACCATTGGATCTGCTGAATCATGTGGCCCAAATGTCAGTGCAGCTTGCACAGCAGATTGGACCCATCTCAGAATCTCCTCTTGTTCCAATATCCACTCAAAACTTGCAACTTTTCTGGTTACTCAGTAAATGGGCTGGAGTAGCACACCCATATGAGGAATGTGTTTTCTCCAAAATCCAAAGAAACCAAGTAAATGTTGTGCCTCTTTTTTGGTAAAAGGAGAAGTCAGATACAACAGCTTATCTTTCACATTAGAAGTGATATCTTGACATGCCACACACCATGGACATTTAGAAATTTTACTGAGGTGGAAAGCCCCTGTATTTCTGTTATATTTATCACCCATATTCTCTCACACAAATGCCTTTCCAATAAGTCTAGAGTAATTGCTCTTACTTCTTGCTCACTAGGTCCACTCAGCATGATATCATCAATATAATGGATCTGAGTAATGTCTTGAGGATGGGAGACATGATCAATGCCCCTGCAGACAATATTATGACATAGGGCTGGAGAATTGATATACCCCTGGTGCAGGACAGTTAAACTATATTGCTGTCCTTGGTAGCTGAAAGCAAACTGTTTCTGGTGGTCCTTACTAATGGCAATTGAGAAAAAAATATTAGCCAGATCAATAGCTGCATAACAGATAACAGGGGATGTGTTGATTTGCTCAATGATACCACATCAGGGAAAATAGCTGCAATTGGAGTCAATACCTGGTTAAGTTTACAATAATCTACTCACATTCTCCAAGATCCATCTGCTTTCTTCACAGACCAAATAGGAGAGTTGAATTGGGATGTGGTGGTAATCAACATGCCAGTGTACTTCAAATCCTTGATGGTGGCACTGACCTCTGCAATCCCTCCATTAATCTGCTATTACTTTTCATTTACTATTTTGCTGGGTAGGGCCAGTTCTAGTGGCTTCCACTTGGCCTTTCCTACCATAACAGCCCTCACTCCACAAGTCAGGGATCCAATGTGAGGATTCTGCTGGTTACTGAGTATGTCTATTCCAAACTATGAATTCTGAACCTGGGAAAGCAAGCACAGAATGGGTCTGGGGACTCACTAGACCCACTGTGAGATGGATGTGATCTAAAACTCCATTGATCACCTAACCTGCATAAACCCCTACTCTGAATGGTGAACCACAGTGATGTTTTGGGTCTCCTGGAATTAATGTCACTTCTGAGCCAGTGTCTAAAAATCCCTGAACTCTTTGTTCATTTCCTTATTCCCAATGCACAGTTACCCTGGTAAAAGCCTCTAGATCTCTTTAGGGAAGACTGGGAGTAAGTCTAACAGTATAAATTTTTGGCAGTGTAACAGTATGCTTCCCCAAGTGGATCTGGACTTACCCTCCTTTAAGGGGCTCTGGGTCTGTAAACTCACAAATCTGGGATTTGATTAAGGGGTCATGATTCTCTGTTTCTGTAATTCAAGTTAAGGTTTTGTTCACTTGATGTAGAATACTTTTGCTTATACAAATCAAGTAGGAATTTAGTAGCTTGTCTATTTTGTGTCTAGGTACCTCATGATCTATTAGCCTATGCCATAGATATAGGCAACTCAGACTCTTGATTGCTACTTTGAGTCTGCATTTCCTTGTCATAGCCACACCTACCTTGTCCTGGCAAGTAAGTGCTGCTCCTTGCCTTCTGCCAGCCTGAGATCTGATCATCCCCACAGAGTTTAAGGTTTCCAGTTCCATGAGAGCAGTTCCCACAGTAATACCTGAACTACAGAGAAAAGAAACCAGAGAGCTCTTCAAGGAAGATGGAGTTAGTCTTACAAATTTATTCCTTACACTCCTGGTTACAGATGAGTTCTGTGGACATTCCTGGGGTGGTGGTGGCAGGACTTAAATGGTGAATCCATTCTAGCATTCCAATCTCTCTGAGCCTTTGGAGCCCCTCATCTAAAGTATACCAGGGTTGATCAGGAATCTCACGTTCAGTCATTCTAGTACATCTTTTGGTCTATGTTTCAATCAGCCACCCAAACAAAGTCTTAGAGCCCTGTCTAATCCCTCAAGCTACAGCCCTCAATTCAGAATCTCTTAGTGGACCCATATCAATAATTTCAGCCTAATCCAACTTTATATTCCTTCCACCATTATCCCAAACCCTTTATATCCTTTCTCAAATATATTCCCCTGATTTCTGTCTACATAAATTGGAAAACTCATACAAATTTTTAGAGTATAGTGTACTTCATCATAGGTCACACTTTGTAGTTTCCATTGGGGACTTGTGATATTAATCTAGTAATAGTTCTGGAAATAAGGAAAGGTGGTGAGGGTGGTTAAGAATAAGGGTTAGAAATATCTTGCTAGCTCCTGACCTCAGGGCATTCCTTTGCATTTTCCTCTGGTAAAACAAGATTAATCTCTTCAAGTAGGAGTTGGATGTCAGAATGCTGAAGGCAAGTTAAAGAGGATGCATGATAGTTTATTCAGGGCCAGGAAGAAGTGGAGACACCTTATGGCATTCTTTTGATTGGACAATGCAGTCTTGAGTTTTGCTGGTACCTTCCTCCAGGTTGGGAAGAGGTCTGGGCTCTCTAGGGCAGAATGAAGGCTGGGCATTGCAGGCTTTAGTTTGGCTGGTACTTACCTCAGGGTTGGAAGGTGTTCTGGACTCCCTGGGGCAGGCTGGAGGCTGGGTGATGCAAGCTTGATATTGCATGGTCTCCACAGGGCAGACCATTACAGATATATCTGGCAAAGTTTAAGCAGAATTTAGGGTTTCAATGTCCCCACCAATATTATTATGAACCCGTATGTCTCCATCCAATCCTCAGGGTTATACTCCTTTCTAATCTATTTCCTCACTTTAACAGCAGATACCTTGCAAGTTTGAGATTTTAGTTCACATTGTAACTCTGCTACTGATACAAGGAGTCTTTAGTCTGGTTTTCTGAGATCTCAAGTCTGTGGCTGCATAAAACACGTGTTCTTTAAAAGCACACATAGAAACTTTCACATCATCCATGCAGTGCTTAAGTGGTAAATTTGAAGCCTTTACCTCATCCTTTTCTTTTGTAATTGTATCCAGCATATTTAGTAACAGCCAGCCAACATCCTTATACCTACCACAAAACTCTATTAAGGTGTTAAAAACACTGTCATCCAAATCCTTGCCTCTCATAAGCATCGAATTAGTCATGTCCTATGGTGATATTTTGTGTATATCTATTGCCAACTCATGCCATGGACTATCAATAGCCTGTTGAGTATTGGAAAGATAGGCAGTGCCCTTGAATCTAATCAGAGTAAAGAGTCAATCTCAAGAATCCTAGAACCAATTCAGCCATCCTATTTTTAAGGTTCTGTTTCTCAAGATTGACCACATCTGATACGAAGCTGTATCAGATTTCTCTAGGAAACAAAACCAAGAGGAGATACCTGTAAATAGTATATGCTTTTATAAAACTCTCTCATGTGACCATGAGAGATGCACAAGTCCAAATTCCACAAGGTTGTCTACAAACCAGGGACTCCAATGAAAGTCCTTGATGAATTCCCAGAAGAAGCTATCTGTCTGTAATAGAGATGAGAATTCTCTCTTTGAATGCTGAAATAACTTCTCCTTTTGAGAACAAAATGATTGAAGGAAATGTCACTCCTTCCTGATGGCAATCTCCTTAGTTGATTGTAGATGTAATCAGCCTTCTATGTAGTCAACTCACTGGTGATTAAAGTCCATAAAATGCCTTTGTATTATAATTAGCTTAGTAATTGCTTGACCAGACAACAGATGACCATTACATAGCTGATTTGACACATTACCATAACCATACCACCCCCTTATACCCCATAATTAACCTTAGCATTTATATAGTACCTTCTTCACCATTGCTGTAAAATATTATAATATTACTGTTATCTATAGTATATACATTATATTAATTTTATTTCCCCCTGTATCTCCATATTTTTAACTTCTTATAATAGAAGAACATTCTTGTATTTATACTACTAATCCTAATCATAATCCACCACTGAAATAATATGTTGTAGAACCATAGATTATCCTCTAATTTTCTTTCAATTAACATTAACCTCCCCAGGTGACCCTCTTCAGCCACATTTACATTAAAAAATAAGCAGTGTTAGTTATTCTCAGTATAATATGTTATCATCTCTATCCATTTCCACACATTTACAATCCTCCTTAATGAATATTCTATGTACATTCAGCATCAGCTCCCCCTTCTCTTCCTACATTCTATTTCCTAATAACATATACTTTATATTTTAACTCCATGAATTTACTCATCATATTTAGTACATATTAGTGAGACCATAATATATATGTGCTTTTGTGTCTGGCATATTTCACTCAACATAATGTCCTCAAGGTTCATCCATGTTGTCATATGCATCCCAACTTCATTTCTTCTTAAAATTGAATAGTGACCCACTGTATGCATATACCACATTTTTAAAATCTAATCATCAGCTGATGGTCACATGGGTTGTTTCAATCTTTTAGCAATTGTGAATAATGCCACTATAAGCATCATTCCGCAGATGTCTTTTTGTGTTCTTTCTTTCTGATCTTCTGAATATATTAATAGTAGTAGGATTTCTGGAGCATATGACAGTTCTATATAACTTCCTGAGGGCCTGCCAAACTGTTGTCCATACAGGTTGCATCATTTTATATTCCCACCAAAAGTGGAGGGGTGTTCATATTTTTTCATATCTTCTCCAGCAACTGAATTTTTCTTATTTAAAGAAAAAAAGACCATTCTGTAAGACATGAAATATCTCACTGTAGATTTGATCTGCCTTTTCCTAATAGCTAGTGATTTTGAACATCTTTTCATGTCCTTTTTTCCATTTGTATTTCATCTTTGGAAAATGCCTATTCAAGCCTTTATCCATTTTAAAAATGGGATGCTTGACTTTCTATCATTGTTGTATAATCTTTTCATATAACATAGGCATCAAATCTTTATAGGATATTTGGTTTAAAAAATATTCCATCATTTTTTAGTCTGCCTTTTCACCTGTTAAACAAAAGTGTTTTATTATGAGGGATATCATTGATCTATTTTTTTCTTTCATTGCTCATTCTTCAAAGGTAAGGTTTAAAAAACCGCCATCTACCAGAAGATCATGAAGATGTTTCCCTACATTTTCTTCTGGAAAATTTATGGTTGTAGCTTTTATATTTACATCCTTGATACATTTTGAGTTAATTTTTGTATAAAGTGTGAGATAGGAGTCCTCTTTATTTCTTTTAGCTATGGATATCCAAATTCCCAAACCATTTGTTGAATAGACTGTTCTGACTCAGCTAAGGGTTTGACAGCCTTGTCAAAAATCACTTGAAAATATATGAGAAGGTTCTTTCTTAATTTTCAGTTCAATTATATTGGTCAATATATGTATCTCTATGCCAGTACCATGCTGCCATTACCTATGTAGTTAAGTAATGTTTTTTTTTTTTAAACACAGGAAGTGAGAGTCATTCATCTTTTTTCTTCTTTTTTTTTGAGACATTATTACACATTTGGGGTCAGTTACCATTCCCAATAAATTTGACAATTGGCTTTTCCACTTCTGTAGAGAAAGCTGTTCAAATTTTTATTAGGATTCCATTGATTCTCAGTTTGGGTAGAATTGACATCTTAACAATATTTAATCTTCTAATCCATGAGCATGGAATGTGCTTCCATTTATTTGGGTCTTCTTTGGTTTGTTATAGCAATGCTTTCTAGTTTTCTGAATACAGGTCATTTATGTTCATTGTTAAGTTTATTTCTATATATTTGATTCTTTTAGTTGCTGTTGTAAATGAAATATTTTGACTTATTTCTCCTATTGCTTATCAGTAGTATATAGAAATGTTACTGATTTTATGGATATTAATCTTGTTTCCCACAAATTGCTGAACTCATCTATTTGTTTAAGTAGCTTTGTTGTAGATTTTTTCAGATTTTCTAGATTTAGGATCATCTCATTAGTTAATAGCAAAAGTTTTATTTCTGCCTTTTCTATGTAGGTTATTTTATTCCTTTTCCTTGCCTAATTGCTCTAGGTAGAATTTCTAACATAATATTGAGTAGCAGTGGTTACAGTGGGCATCCTTGTCTTTTTCTCGAATTCAGCAGGAAAGCATTAAGTCTTTCACCATAGAGTACAATTTTAGATGAGTGCTTTTGAGCATGTTTCAAAACAGACCATATACTGGGTTAAAAATCAACATGCTTCTTTGGTTTAAAATTATAATGAGTGCATTGTCTGAGCATAGTTGATTTAAACTGGAAGTCAATGACAGCAAGGTAAGTAGTACTTCTAAGAACCATGAAATTGATTGTACTTTCTTGTCAGGATCTGACTGATAAACTCAATCATTATTGTCAAAAATGTAGGATAAGTATAACACTTCCTAATAAGCACCATGTACTAGGTACTATTCCAAATGCTTCTAGACCCATGTGTCACACTCTCAAGAGGCTCCTGAGACTGGACACTGATGTCAACATGTTAACAGATAAAGAACTGAGGCACAAGAAATGAAGCACCGTGGCCACAGAGTTCAGAGATCACTGTGCTGGCCTTTGACCCCAGGTTGGTAAATGATGTTTGATCCCTTGAGTAAACATTTGGGCAATTCTATATGGACTATTTATCCATTAAATAAATACCATGTGTAGGCTTCAATAGTGAAAGTGAAAAACACCCCATGCTTCTGAGGAAAATCATGAGGAGGAGAGGAAAACCTGGTTTCCAGGCCTCTAACAGAGGTTGGGATCTGGGCCTGTCTTCTGCTCCTTGTTCTCTAGGATCCATATGATATTCACAGCTTCAGATATATTAATATTTCTTGATATACAAAAGTTGTATCATGTAGTTTCTAATTGGGACCTCTTTCCTTACCAACAGGAACCAATTATCTCTTTGACATTTTCCCTGAGCACTGGCTATTAGTGAAACCAAGAGCTATGTTCCCAGGGATTTTCTCTAATGTCATTGTGTCCACAGTTTTAAACTAAACCTGAACAGAGGCCATTGTTATAAAGAAAATGTTTCTTGCCACAATCTCATTAATCTCAATTATATATGCCCCTCATGCTTGCCTGCACCTACAGTAGTGTTGGTGGACCATTCCAGAAATTCATAATTGTTTATTTGCATATAAAAAGACTATTTACTTTTTTGTGTTTAGTGTTATTCTTTTCTTTGTCACTTTTTTCCATGAATCAGCCCCACACCTCTCCTTCAATGCTCACTTTTTTTGAGAGTGAGATTGTAATTAAATTAGAATTGAAAATATAGATAAGGAAGGTACTAACAAAATAAGACAAGCCTTTTTTCTTCATCATACTGAAAACTCATTCCGTGAAACTGATAGCTAGTAATGGAAGTTCAGAGTGAATGGGTAACACAGCACTAGATGGAGCCAAAATAGATAGGGATAGGAGCAGCTCTGATCAATGCCCATGGTTTCAGTGTGCAAAATGTTTATTTAAATTATGCAAGCAGATTTAATGTCAGTGAGTTGTGTTTTATCTTAAAAACTGAAAATAATTATTTGTGTATACTATTGCTATTTAGTGAATACTTACACCTTTTTGCCTATTACCTTTGCTTGGCCAACCTCTGTATTAAGTACTCAGGTGCATTATGTATTTAAAATAAATAAATGAATCCCTGTCATAAATATAAAATATATACACAATGAGTTATTTTGCAGGAGTGATTCTAAAGATCCCTTAATATATAGGCATTTATCACTGAAACACCTTACACTCCATTTTCTGCATATAATTAACCCTTAAAATACAGAGCTAATTATAAATATATTAATTTAAATGGATGGACGGATGTAAATTTTCTTAAAAACCTATATTAATGACCAAAATATTTCTTCTTACTGTTCAGAATGGAAATATATCCTTCAAGTTTTTACAGAAAAAGCAACAAGTAACTTGATTTTTTACTTGAAGTGATGAGAAAACCATGCAATAGTCTACTTACCCCAGGAAAACTTTACTGTGTGTGGTATCCCCCCTCCTACTGCCATTCTATTGGGAAGTAAATGGTATCAGTTTTACAGTTTCTATTCAAATCAATTCAGATCTTTTACTTTTTCTTGTATTCTTTTTAAGAGAAACTTCCATTACCAAAGGCAGAACACTGGATTTTTCTTCCGCTTCTTGGTCTAAAAATGATAGGACCATGAGCATACGATGGAAAATTGTAAGTACTGATGGGATCACAGGCTTAATCCTTTTGTCAGTAACTCATATTTCTTATTTATTTTTCTTTAAAATAGCTAACATTTTGAGTCATTTCTTTCTTTTGAATAGTTTGTTGCTCGCCATTTACAAAGCCATTGCTTTCTGTTTTCTTGATCTTCCAGTGGCCCAGTTTATTTTCATTGTAATTTGTATATATTAATTGCATATTTGTAATTGCAATTATAATTACAGAATATAATATATGATTAAGTAAACTACCTAGGGCAAGCTATTTAAAACCATGTACTTATATCCTTCTTTTTGATCATGGTAGTTAGGCCAAGGAACAATCAAAATGAAGCTATAAGAGATGTAATAAAATATTTAAGAGAAAAGGGGAAGGGGGTAGAAAAGAGAAAAAGAGAGAAAGGAGAGATTGAAGAAAAAAATGTTAAAGTAAAGATAGTACGTGATAATAATTGCTGGGAAAAATACATGTAGTCAGAATTAATTTGATTTGAGAGATAGAATTTCTTAAAGTCGATTTTCTGAATGAAATGAGCAGCAAAGACATAGTGGTAAATATAGAGGTAAATATTTTTTCCATCTGGAGGTTACATAATCAATTATATCAACTTATAATTTAAGAGAGACTCTTATAAAAGAGAAGTTTGCTATCACTATTCAGATTCTTTTTGGTCAAGAACTAATGATAAGTGTTAACATTTAGAGAATATTTCTGAAGAATTTGATGTGTAGAAATTAGCTATATTCACTCAATAAATCCTCCAGACAAATATTTGATATCCAATACATGTATTTTACTTCCAATATGTGATTGGAATATGCAAATATTAGCAGAAGCAAATATTTATTTTTAATTTTTTTTTTATTTTTGACGAAGCTTTACATTACATAAATGTTACATCAAAAATATAGGGGATAAAGATTACATTTTAATGTTAATTCTCCCCTAAAAATAAGGTATGAAGCAGGGAGACTAAAGAAAGATGAGGCAATATTGCGTTGTTTTACTACCAAACAATGCAGAGAAGAAATCAAATAAGCTTGAACCTGTAAATATACTTAGGCTAATTTTTACCTCCTGTACATTTAACTTGTTTCTTTAAGGATTATCTGCCATTGGTTCTGCACATACACAGTAATTTATGCTAAAAATGCCAAAGTTTACCATAGTGACTGAATTCCTGCTCACCAGATTTTCTATTGTGTGGGAGTTCAGAGTCTTCCATGCCATGCTATTCCTACTAATGTACTTAGCAACCCTGGTGGGGAACATTCTCATTGTCACAGTAACCACCATCAACAAGAGTCTTCATACTCCCATGTACTTCTTCCTTAGGAATCTGTCTGTATTAGACATGTGTTACATTTCTGTCACTGTTCCCAAGGCATATGTCATCTTCCTACTTGACAACAGAGCAATCTCCATGGCTGGATATGCAGCTCAGATCTTCTTTGTGCTTTTGTTTGTTTATACAGAACTGCTGTTCCTCACCATCATGGCCCGTGACCGCTTTGTGACCATCTGCCAGCCCCTCCACTATCCAGTGATCATGAACCCTTGTGTCTGTGTCCAGATGACAATGTCCATGTTACTCAGTGGTGTGACCTTTGCAGGATTCCACACTGGAAACACATTCTGACCGCCCTTCTGTCAGTCCAATGTGGTCCATCAGTTTTTTTGCGTGTGTGATGTACCATCTCTGCTGAAGCTCTCCTTCTCTGAGATCTTAAACAATGAAATTATAATTCATATATCTGTAGTGCTGATTGGTGGTGGCTGCTTTACTGTCATCACCATGTCTTATAATCACATATTTTCTACTGTGTTCAATGTTCAAACAGAGCAGAATGATGAAAGGCCTTTACCACTTGTGTCCCTCACATACTCATGGTGACTGTCTTTCTCAGCTCAGATACTGCTGTGTATGTGAAGCCAACCTCCAGCTCACCCAGAATTCAGGACATGATCAACTCTGTGCTTTATTCTATAGTCTCTCCTTTCTTGAATCCTATAATAAACAGTCTTAGAAACAAACAGATAAAGGAGGCTTTAAGGAGAATTATGAGCAGAAAGCTTTATTGGGGAAAATTATAGGATAATTATTTAAAAACAATCCCACTTTCTTTTTAATGAGCTGAGTTGAAAATGCCTCAAATTTAAACTTTCTTAATTACAACTTTCAGAGATATGACCTGAATTTTCAAGGATAGTCATTGTATTATGTGTCAGCATAATAACAGCAGAATTGTATTTTAATTTGAGACCTTTCCTTTAAAAAAGTGAACATTTTCTGATCTCTGATACCTGAAACATCACTGAAAGGCCTAGTGTCCTTTGCCAAGTAGTTCCATTTTGGTTAATTCTTCTTTAATTTGAGATTTCTAGAAACTGTAAACTGTATGTCAATTGTGTTTTGTCTATTTTTGCACTTAAAAGAGTCAGATAAAATCATTTCTTCATCATGCAGTTAAAATAATCCTAAATATATATTCACATCTCAAAGTTGGTCACAAAACTACATTAATTACTTTATTTTGAATAAAATACAAGTATCTGAGGAAGGAATGGATAGTAATTGAGGTAAAATATATTTCCTTATATTTCATAATGAAGAGGAACATAATTTTAAATAAAAATTACTTTTGTTCAAAGAAAAGAAATTATTTACACAATTGTAAATCATTAGTATGCTTAGAAAGCTTAGGATTAAAACAGTTTCTTGGCAGGTTTATGTTCTCCATACCAAGAAGACAAAATTGAGGTATGTATTTCTTATTTCCACATTATGACACTTCCAAACCCATGTATCAACTTGTTAAGATGAGGAAACAATGAAATTATGTATTTTTATTGAGTGTTCTATTTGTGTCACATATATTAGGATCTATAACCCCTAAAATAATCCTTGAATTAAGAACAGAACACTCTAAGGTCTGAAAAATATTTTCCCATAGTAAATCAAAAAATTTCCAAAACCTGTTTTATTTCACAGATGATCACTAAAATATTGCAGTTTAGTTTTGTAAATTGGGACCACATATTTCACTTGTTGGAACTGCTTCTTCTGCTCCTTCTTAGACTATCACAGGGCACTGATATATCATTAGTGGATGAATTATAATCTTTGCAAACTGTTAGCTTGTCTGGACACTTTTTATTATATACCATTTGCACTAAATTTTACAGATTATGCACCATCATATATGAATCTGCACTTATACAGTATCCATATTTGTAATTGCAGAAATCAAATGTGGTTAAAATGGGAAATTTTAGGTTAAAATTGTTACTAGATAAAAATTTTAAAAATTAGCAACATAGTATTGCTCAACACAGTGAACCCTAATATAAATTATGACCATAGTTAATAGTCCAATTATAATAATATATTTTCATCTGTTTTAACAAAGATACTAGACTAATGCAGGTGCTCATAATAGGGGGTACAGAATATGAGAATTCTGTGTTTTCTGCATGATTTTTATATAAACCTACAAATTTTCTAATTAAAAAAATGGCCTGAATATATACTAAAAAACATATTGTGAGTCTGGTAATGTGTAAACAATAATATAATGTACAACTGAATTTGGAGACCAATGCCTTAAATGGACTGATGATCATTTCCTGTAAGTTTTAGAGAGCTCATTTTGAAATATCTGTTTAAATGAGGTGGCATACCATTGTGCATACATCGTTATGTAACATGGCAATATATAAAGCATATATTAAAAGAAAATGGAGAAATTGAAAAATAACATAATTAAAATTTTAAGGTATGGTTCACTAAAACTGATGAATGACAGTGTATAGTAAGGATTAACATAAGATTTGAGTGTAATTTACTAACTTGCCCAGGTTGACATTCATTGGACACTATGCCCTAAATGTGCAAAATATATTTTCTTTACAAATGAACATTGATAATTTACTAGATTTTACCATATTCTGGGTCATAAGGAAGTCTGCACAAATTACAAAATGCTAAAACTGTAAAATATTCTCTTTGACCTCCTGTATCAAAATAATAGAGTGGTGTTGAAGTCTCTGAATCTCATTGCTCATGTGTCTAATTTCTCTTAGCCATTCCATCAGCTTGCCTTATGTATGTTGAAGCTCTTTTTCTTTTGCTGTTTTAATGTTAAAAACAATTATGTCATCCTGATAAATTCAGTCTTTTACAAATATGAAATAACATCCTTTATGCCTGGTGTTTGCTCCAAAGTCTACATTTTCTGTTCTTTTTTTTTTTT
>JAQZBX010015298.1:0-15695 GCA_029593785.1 Cabassous unicinctus
AATGGTTTACAGTATAGTTTACAATTTAGATGGTACAGTTTAATAATTTTCGATGATATTTACCATGTCCTGTGTCCATTACTGTAAGGTAATGAAAAACATTTCCCATGATCACTAAATACCCCATTTGATCTTTTCTGTTCCTTCCTCCCCATCCCCCTAAGGCATATGACACTCCCCTGTCTTGACTCATGGAATGACAAGATTCATAGCTACATGCCCTGGGTATTCTAACCCGCCGTTCCTAATCTACCCACCTGTCAACCCTGCACCACCCATGCATTTTGAAGGATAGGACAGATGGGTAACATTTTCTTTTATATAGAACTTTGTATGCTCTTCTGATTTATCATTTTTTAAATATTGTACTTTTTTTCAGATATACCCCACCTTTCTGGGTTTATCATTAACACATGTTAATTTAAGGAAAGCAAATTTACTATAAACCCTTGGAGACATCTAATAACTAAGTTGGGTTTGAAATTACTTGATTCAAGCAATGTTAATGGAGGCATGATAAGGCAATGGAATATAGCATATACTTTGGTAATTTTGTATTTCAACACAACTTTATTAACTAATGTTTAAAATAAAGTTAATTCAGTAAAGATTTTTTTATTTAAAATGCACAGAAAATAATTGGCTAGAAATGTGCACGAGTTAAATAACTTAAATTGGAACCTTAGGAAGAACAAACCAACTCCACACTTTCAGTTTCAACTGAAAATCCAGGGCAATGCACCATCTTGTGGTAATATCTTATTTTAGGTTTCTTAAATTTGGTTTTAACAAATAGAAAACTAAGTATTTTTATATATACAATTATAATATGTAATTTTTAAAAATTCAATTACTACTGTATAAAATACTATATATGTGTGTATTTGTGTGTGTGTATCTATATACTTACAAACACAAAACCCTTCCTTATTCTGTTTTTTTAACCTTCTAATTCAAGTCACTAATTGTTTCCTCTGCACTTTTGATCAGATCTTCTGTAACTACTTCCTGCTGACATTATGGGCATTGACCTCTTAGGAAACTATTGTAAGAGGGTGGTCTGAGGAGGAAAAGTCTAGATCAACCTCAGCACTTAGCATTTTGGGCTGTATAGTTCTTTGTTGTGTATGTGTGTGGGAATGTGTGATGATTAAGTTCTTGTACCATGTACAGTTGTTTGGTCAAGGAAGCACTGGCCTGATTGTTACTGTGAGGATATTGTGTGGATTTAAATAATCAATGTTGATTGCATCTCTGGCTGATTATATCTACAATCAACAAAGGAGATTGCCTTCAGCAATGAGAGATGTCTCATCCAATTGGTTGAAGGTCTTAAAGGAGAAGCGATAATTTCAGCAGATGGAAGGAAGACTTTTCATCTCTACTTCAGTCAGCCAGCTTTTCCTGCGTAATTCATTGAGCACCTTCATTGGAATTCTCAGCTTGTAGCTTGCTGTACAGAATTTGAACTTGTCTACCCCCACAGTCACTGAGCCAATTTCTATAATAAATCCCATAGTATTTACATTATATGCTACTATAAGGGGTGTCCTGTGCATTGTAGGATGTAGCAGCATCCCTGGAATCTATCCACTAGATGCAGTAGCACCCCCAGATGTTACAATAAAAAATGTCTGAAGACATTGTCAAATGTCCCCTATGGGGCAAAATTGTTCCTAGTTGGGAACCACTTGTATATATACTAATTTAGAAATTGCTACTTTGTGGGGCGGGTGTAGCTCAGTGGCTGAGCACCTGCTTCCCATGTACAAGGTCCTGGGTTCAATCCCCAGTACCTCTTGATAGATAGATAGATAGATAGATAGATAGAAACTGCTACCTCTAAGTGGAGGACTGCCTTAAAAAAAATAAAATAGAGCATTCGCCTAGTGGTGAAGAAGTGGGAGGAGGTGAATTAAAAGATGAAAGGCTAGAAGTATTTTTGGGGGAGCTGTGTCATTTGGTAAAACTCTTGCTGTGGTATCTTGGTAGACAGGACATTTATCTACAGAGTCTATAGTTGGAGGGAAAGTATTTAGAAAAGGGCCCAATATCAGTGTGTTTTGTTTTATGCTGTTTTTTGGCAATATACTGCAACCAAAAAGTGTGCACAGCCAGGAAATATTGGACAGTTGCAAGTAGAAATTGGTGAGGCTAGAGCTTTGTTAAGGGAAGCTTTCTCTGTTTGTTGCCTGCTACCAAAATTGACTAAGGGCTAGGAAATTGAGTCCTCTCAGAGTTGAAAAAGCTAACTTCCTCAATATTACAAACAGGAAAAAGACTGTCACTCACAGCTTTTTGGACTTTTCAGCCAAAAATATGAGTAAGCCATAGGCAAAGATTACATTACAGGTAGTACTTTCCCACCAATGCCTACTCTTTCAGATGGCCACAAAATTATCAACCTTTAAAATGAAATAGAGAAGTGAGACCAAAGTCGTCAGTAAATTAAAAGAGTCAGAAGGCTTAAGAATATATCCAGAAGAGATCTTTGAATGATGTTCTTTGACATAGAATTGAATAGACCAGAAACCCTGATTTTTGAGAAACCTGAGATCAAAAGTCTGGCCTTCAAAGGCTTTTAATTTTGTGATATCTAAAGCAAACTTTGATTTAATTATGCTGTACCAGCAAGAAGAAGGCTAAGAAAACTGTGCAGAGGATCAGTGTGGGAGTACTCTTCAACATCTATTTCAGAAGGTACCATGATAATGAAACAAGGAAAATCTCCAAGATGGCCAAACTTGGGGTTAAAAAGGACAGTGAATAAGAGAGCTCCTCCCAGAGAACAGAACCAAGGTCTAACCAGGGAAATTCTTTCACTGCCAGGTCAGGGTGTTCTTAAAAGTCCTATGCAGCATGCTTTGTTTTACAGTTGTAATGAGTTGATTACCTTTTTAGGTATATTTATGGAAAAGTTATCCTATTTCTGTTCCACCATTATACATTAGGTATGTATGGAGAGTGGGTTGAGGTTTATAAGAAAAACGCCTGTCTATAAGACACCAGACTGTTCTCCCCACTGGATCACATAGAAAAGGCTGTGCATCACCTAGAGATAGCCAGTTTTGAGCAGAATTCAGTAATGAGACAAGATATTTGGTTGTACCTCTTGGGGAAGGAATGGTTTTCATATATAGAAAGATGGGTTGGGCATGGATATTTGGGTGGCCAGAGTGACAGACTGTAGGAAACCATTAACTTCCCCCAGTATTAGTCCCCCTACTTCCTTTAAGCAATACAGAATATTTATTTTTTAGTTTGGGTCCAGGTATACAGCTAGAGAGAATACATTTACCAAGTCTCTCTTGAAAAATAAGCCTAGTCACACAACTAGCAGCCAATAAAATATGTTTTAAAAAAATCTTCAGTCTTTTGGGTCTTTAAAAGGAAACTGATTGCCTTCCACTAATGGTACCTTCCTGTTGGCTATCAAGTGGTAAAAACTTAGGCAGACACCTCAGAAACAGATATGGTATCCACTTATTGAGAATAGCACATTTGCCTAGTTTGGTTAGCTGGATGACATCATAGAAAAAAGTCCAACTATTTGCCCTGGACTTTTATGCAAGAAAGAAATATACTTTAATTTGAATTGAACTACTGTAATTTTTGTTCTCTTTTACTTCTATTTAAGCCTACCTCTAATATCTCCCCTGGGATTACCAGAACATTAATATTTTCTTTAACAAGGTGCTGAAGTTTCAAGTGTATTAAGATTATATTTTTAACTCAATTGTCCAGAATGTTGAATACATAGAACTGATCTGGAACAATGGGAGATAGGCCATTACAGCTACTAAGTTATTCTGTATTTTCACTCTTAATTTGTTGACAGCTTTACCCTGTACTACTTTGTTTACAGAAGTAGACAAAAGACTCTCCAATAAGTATTTCTCCTTCTTATACATATTATTTTCTTATTCTATTTTCTAATATAGAAGAGTTTTCATATTTTTATTTTCCCATGACTAAACTAGTTATACATGTATTTTATGCCCAGAACAGTTTTAGGCTTTATTAGTTATATTACCTATTTGCTTAATGTCTGCTTTGAAAACCTGGGCTTAATTTGCAGTTCCTTTCTAACAGACATAGATGTGTGTGCTCACTATTCCTCCCTTGGTTTTAATTTCTTTCCTTTTTTAAATCCTAGGGTTTAAAAAGTACCCCTCTCCACCCTTTTTTCCCTTGGTAAAAAATTTCCTTTTAGCAGAGTTTTAATAGTACCCATTAGTTCTTATATGTACTTATTTTTCTCAGTTTAAGCACTTTTATTGTTTGACTGTTTGTCAACTTCTGCCCCCTCCCATACTCAAGTTGGGTTTTGTCTTGTTTCAAAGTTTCAAGTGGGGAAATTATAACAAAGCTAGACTAAAAGAGCGGTTCAGCTATTCAGATTTATTTTAATAGGCAATATAATAATACAGCCTCCCTATGGAGTACAACGGTGAAGTTCAAATGAGAGCTTGAAGACAGTAGGCATTTGCATGACAATTAAGATGAGTTGAATTACTGTGCTGATGTTTAAGGGTTCCTGGTAGCCTGTCCTTAAGTAATTCCCTGGGTAGTCTTGATGTAGGGTTAGATTTTAGCAAAAGTCAAGTTGAGATATAAAAACACTAAGCTGACTTAAAGTCTGTGGACAGGAACTAGGAGGAAGGAGCACTGTCAACTATAGGTTGCTGAGGGCATCCACTCCAGGAAGGGTTTTACCTTCCAGAAGCTCTAAACTGGCACCTCCTCCAGTGCTCACATGGCTGACTTTATCCTCAGTGTTCCATTTGGAGCAGCAAGTTGCAGTGTCTCCACCACCTATTATGGTGATGCAACCTCTGGAAGTAGCTTTCACAACTTCATCCATGAGGGCTTTGGTTCCGTGAGCAAAGGCATCCCATTCAAATACCCCAACAGGTCCATTCCACACAATTAGCTTAGCATGGGAGACAACTTCGGCAAACTTGTTGATGGTCTCAGGACCACAGTCCAAACCCATCCAGCCAGCTGGTATGCCAGATGCCACAGTGGCTTTACCAACCTTGGCATGCTCTTCAAACTTGTCAGCAGTGACAAAGTCTACAGGAAAGGTAATCTTCACGTTATTATTCTTGGCTTTGGACATGATGTCATTGACAATCTTGGCCCCCTCTTCATCAAAAAGGGAAGCACCAATTTCCATGTTGTTGAGTACCTTAAGGAAGGTGTAAGCCATTCCACCACAAATAATCATCTCATTGACCTTGTCCAGCATATTTTTGATGAGTTGGATCTTGTCTGCCACTTTGGCTCCACCAAGTATAGCCAGGAAGGGCCGCACTGGGTCTTCCAAAGCTTTGGCAAAGTAATCTAGCTCCTTCTTCATCAGGAACCCAGATGCCTTCTGAGGCAGATTCACTCCCACCATGGAACTATGGGCCCGATGAGCAGTGCCAAAAGCATCATTGACATAGACATCTCCTAGCTTGGAGAGTGATGTGCGGAAGACTTCTACAGCAGCTGGCTCAGCCTTAAAATTCTTTCCAGAAGAATCTTGGCCCTTCCCTTCTTCCTCCACATGAAAGCGCAGATTCTCCAGCAGGATGACTGAACCAGGAGCTGGGTTGGCACAGGCTTTTTCCACTTCTGAGCCTACACAATCCTTCAGGAACAGAACATCTTTGCCTAACAAGGATTTGAGCTCAGCAGCAACAGGCTCCAGGGAATATTTGTCAGGCATGGGAACACCATCAGGGCGGCCTAGATGGCTCATAAGAACTACTGACTTGGCTCCATTATCCAGGCAGTACTTGATGCTAGGGATGGAAGCCTTGATTCTCTGGTTGTTTGTAATCTGGTTTTTCTTCATGGGAACATTGTAGTCTACTCTCATGATGACTCGCTTCCCTTTAACATCCAGTTTGTCCAAAGTCAACTTCTTAGAAAGAGACATCTTGACAATACAAAGGCGTAGCTGACACCTGGATCACAAAGCTGGGGAAACTCCTTAACGTTGCCGGGAGGCTGTAAGGTGGTGATTTCTAACGTCTTTCCTCCTGCCCCGCCCCTTTCTTTCCAGCACTAGAGCGCCCGTAATTTTCGGCAGCTATGATTGGACGGGGCAAAGAAAACTTGGTTCTACTATTGGTCAGTGTTGCTGTCCATCTGTGTTTGAACGGCCCATTAACTGGTTCAAACCGCCTTGGGCCGAAGGCTAGCCTGGAATAACGAGCTTCATTGGGTCAGAGACTGAGTGGGGAAGTGAAGAAACCCATAGCCCCTTGCCCAGCGAAGACGCTCGTAAAGCTTTATTAATATTTTTTTCTAGATATTCTGCAATTTCATTTTCGATTTCCTGTTTTTCACCCCTGAGAATTGGTTATGAAAGATACCTATCCCATCCTTACCACCTGGACTGTTAAAATTTTTAAATTTTCTTCTCTTTCTCTTTTTGTGATTAATTTCCAGGATTATGCTTTTGTGGCTAGAGAATGTGAAATACACATTTCTTTCTCTCCCTCACGACCCCTTTCAACTAATTGAGGTGATTATTGTGGTTAAATTTGGTAACTGTTGACTTTCCGAAGGGAAGAAATTGTAACTTTTAAAATTCAAGACATAGAAATAAATATATTTTTTAGATTTACTATGTTTTAAAAATCTTCAATAGGCCCATTTGCTTTTGATCCTTTCACCTGTCAAGGCCCCTGAGATTATTGGTGTAATAAGAGAATAGTTAGGATAGAGCCCTGAGAGACAAAGCAACAAACACTTCAGTAAGGGGAAACTGATTCCAATCTGCAATTGCTGTATAATGTGTGATGGGGGGAAAAAATCGATGTTTCTGATAAAGTATGCTGCATCGATTTGATAGAACACCATGCAAATAATGCAAGTGTTAAGGTGGAACTGTAGGTAATAATGATGAAAAAATGATCTCTAGGATATACTAGAATACTAAGTAAAAAATGTGAAGTGTAGAACATTGTATATTGCATGATCTTTTAGGGATAATTTTTATAAATAGATGAATTTGCAAATTAATAGAGATAGAATAAAATCTGATACATGTATTTTTTTTCCTCTTTGTCTCTAAAAGGAATCATAGGACAAGATTTGCAGTTAGTTTGTAGGGATAGAAACTGAGGGTGAGGAGACAGATTTTCACATCTCAGTTTGAAGATTTGTGTTGCTTCTATTTTCTAAGCCTAACATTTGTTAATTTATTTTTTTTTATTTAAAAAGGAGCTATTTGGTCAGGGAGATTTTGCGCTCATTTTCCAATTTGTTCTGTATAAATCTGTCTTAAAATTACCAAATTTACAAAAGTTAATTTTTTCATTAGTGATTAAAGAGTAGAATGTAAGTCCAGAGTTTCACTTGCACAGTTTCTGCATATGGGAGAGTAGATCAAGAAGCATTTGATCTGCATGAGGCCTGGGACCATTACTACTTTGTTCTCTAATTTCCATCTAGCACAGACTCTGGAACCTAGTAGTCATTTACTAAATAATCCCTCACTTATTGAACAAACCAAGGAAAGAGGTCATCTAAAATAAAAATACTTCCATATGCAGGAAATCTAAGAATACACTAAGCCTTTCTAAGGGTTTTTCATGCAGAGCTAGTTTTCAGAACTCATTTTACCTATCCATACCTTTTAAGGCACTCTTCTTTAAACAAGTCTGTAAGAATGGTCAGGAAGTCTAAGCCTCCTGTTGGTTCTCTTTTCCCACATCACCTTTGACAATTGCTTTTATTAAAAAAAAGTGAAGTATAAAAAGCTCTGTGGTACCAAATAAATGGAGTATCTGAGGTAATGGGTCTATGAAACCTTGTTTATTCAAGCCAGTTTTATAAACTTCTGTTTTCCCTGTCTTGATTAATTATTTCTGTTAAGAGCTTAGCTTGGTGTTGGCCTTTGACTTTACATATTTTATTGGGTGGAATGGGAATAATGCCATGTTTTAATTACTTTGCTGCTTCTATTCTCAGACGACTGTGAAAAAAACAGAACAAAACTTGGCAGCTTCTGCTGGAAAAACCTGTAAAGGCACAGCAAGCAGAACATCAGTTAAAAGCACTGAATGTAATAGTGACATTTCTTTTAGGCTACAAAGTCATGGCGAGGCTCCTTTTTCTTTGCTCTTCATTTGTTTCACCGTCTATGTAACTTAGAAATTAAGCTGTAAAGAGGAGTGGTTTTTAGGAGGGTGAATATTAAAATATCAATTTGAATTGAAACTGACAGATTATCGTTTTTGAGAAACTAAGCATATATGACTGATTGGTTTGGTAATGACAATGGCCTTCTCAATTAGTTTACATGGCAGTGTCCATAAGTTGTATGAGCTAAATATGTAGAATGCAGCCTTTGACACAGACATATTTGAGGCATGAACAATGGCATTTGTCTGAAAGTATTCTACATGAAGGTGAATGGAATTAGTATATTTCGACTTTCCTAATTCTTTTTGAATATCTTAGCTTAAACAAAGTACCAATAAATGAAAGAATAAAAGTTATAACATTTGATATGTTGGTAAAATTGATTTTATATATTATAAAATGTTTTCTAATTTACTTATTTATAGATATCTTATATTTACTACTTAGATATTGTATCCACTTTAATATTTATGTGGTTTTGATAAGTTGTTTACTAAAATAATTGCAATAAAACTCAATCTAGAAAAATGTTAACACTTAGAGCCTCATGGTCATAGGAAATAGCAAGTTTTTTTAAAATTTCAATTTATATGTATAATTTTTTTGCATCAGAGAAGTGTGATATGGTGATAAACAAAAGACTTTCATACATAAAATTCTATTACATTAAAAAAATTAGGTAGTGAAAATGGAATACACATATCACTTCATTTAGTAAAAGGAACACTGTCTAATATCTTTTAAAGAAGAGCTAATTCTAGTGTGTGTGTGTTTTAATAGATGCTGGTAGGTACTTAGGTACCATTTTAAAAAGTGATGGCCTATTGCACAAAAAAATAAATATTTACAATTATCTGGTAAACATATCTTTTATAAATATTTTTGTTTATGATTTTTTTAAGTCTAAATGTCAAGTTAGTAATGAGTGAGTACATAGTTTTTAAAAATAGTTTTAAACAGTATGTGTGCAGACAAGTTGGAGAAGCACAGTCCTGTGTGCTATTAGGCAGTATCTTGGGGATGAGACAAAGTAGTGAGATCATAACTACTAACTCTGAAAACCCAGTCCTTTACACCAGGCAAGTACTAAAAGGGTGAATCGATTATCAGAATATCCTTAGTATTTTAAGAAAGATCTGAACATATTTGGACTCCTGAGCTAATGTTTCACCATCTAGGGAAATTACCCTGAGGGGCAAAGTATATTTGAAACCCAAAGGCGGAAACTGTTCTTTCATTAGGTCATATTGGTCCTTTCATGCTGTTTCTCATATTTAAACCTGGCTGAATTTAGGAACGTTGATATGCTACCTCTGTCACTGACACCGGCATACACACCTAAAATCTACAGCAACATAACTCTGCTCTGGTGCTTTTTGAGATTTGGGACCATTTTGGCCAACACTGCTTTGGGAGTTTGTTTCTGAATAAGAGAGCACTGGCAGTGGGTCCTTCTACTCATACAAGCAATTTACTCATGAACCTACTCATAAGCAACACAAGTAAACAAATGGTGTACTTGGCTCAATCTAAACCAATAGCTATGGAGTTTTCCATAAGCTCATACTCTATATTTTCTTTTCTCTCTAGATTCCCCTAAATAGCAATTTTGCCCTTTGCAGAAGAAGGGAAAGAGGACTTAGGTTTTATAACTGATTGCATACTTAATATGCTTTTGCATGTTTACTTAAAAATTTTATTCCCTCTTGAAAGAAAGGTTTTATATTGAAAATCCCCATTACTCTACTGTTGAATGTGGGATTTAGAAGAGCTACTGATTTCTTCTTGTAGAGATATGAGAACTGTTATAATTTTTATGCATGAGTTCTTCTGCTCATGTATGGAAATTAATACCTCTCTCTCCTTTCCTCTCCCTTTCCCTTCCCTTCTCTCTTTCCCTCCCTCTTTTCTTCCATCTCCCTCCGCCAAGACCCTACCTCTTTTCTTGATAAAGAGAAATAGTTAAGATGTCCTATGTCCATTTTGCTTTGCTTCTGTATGTTACCATGAGAACGAGGAGAGTAACCTCAATACATTCATCTATTTAAGCTTAACTTACCCTCCTCACCTCACTGAATGCTCTTTGGACCCAAATTTATATATAAATTCATTATATCCATGTTACAGTCTTATTATTGCATCATGCTCAAAAGATCAAAATAAGAACATCTCCGCCCCTCCCTAAAATATATATTTCTGCCTTTGTGTTGTTTTAAGTGGTTTCATATCATGGCCATGTCCCAGTAATTCAGCCTAGAAACATTGAAGTCATGTTCAATTCCTATTATTTATCTCTCATAGCTGCTGGATCAATTACTAAATTATGTGGACCAAGCACCAATTTCTATTGCACTCCTGTATTTTCAGTCACTCACTCATGAAATCCATTCTTTCACATGTGACCAAAGTATTGTGTATTCTGGTCTCATCATCCCAAATGTGTTCTATTGCTAGGAGAGGAAAATAAGGACCAAACTTTACCACCAACTTTTTAAAATATTTAAACTTTTTATTGTGGTATCAAATAGATGACTCAATATTTCCCATTTTAACCACATTCAAGTGTACAATTAAGTTGTATTAGTTAAATTTACAGTGTTGTGCTACCATCACTGATATCCATTCCCCCTAATTTTTCCTCATCTTAAGTAGAAACTCCTCACCCATTGAGATGTAACTCCCTCTTGTCACCCCTGCCTCTAGTCCCTGGTAATTTACAAACTTCTATCGTTTTTATGAAGGGATTTCATATAAGTGAGATCATATAATATTGTCTTTTTCTGCCTGGCTTATTTCACTCAACATGATGTCCTCAAGGTTCATCCATATTGTAGCATGCATCAGAGTTTCATTCCTTTTTACAGCTGAATAATAGTTCATATAATGTATATACCACATTTTGTTTATCCATTCTTCTGTTAATGAGTTATTTCCATCTTTTGGCTTTTGTGAATAATTGTACTATAAACATTGGTGTACAGATATTTGTTTGAGTCCTTTCTTTCAATTTTTTGGGTATATAACAAGAAGTGGGATCGCAGTGTCATATGATAATTCTATTTTCAACTTTCTGAGGAACTGTCACATTTTCCCCTATTAATAATATCTTTAATTAGAGTGGTACGTTTTTTACAATTGATGAACAAATATTGAAGCATTGTTACTAACCAACACTTTGCACCATACAATTTTATAAGTTTTTTATTTTAAAGATTTATTTACTTTTATCCATTTTTGCTGTATTTGTGTCCACTCGCTGGGCAATTCTCCATGTCTGTTTCCTGCCCTCTCTTCTCATCCTTCTCCTCCTGTCTTCACTGGGATTCGATCCTGGGAACCTCCGATGTGGGAGAGAGGCATCCTACTGCCTGTGCCATGTTAGTTCCTGGTGTTTTCAGCACGTCTCATCTTGGCTCTCCCTTTTGTCATTCTCCTTTTATGTCATCATCTTGCTGCATGGCTTAGTGAGGCCTGGTGGTGCACCCACGTGCAGGGCCAGGGGTCTTGCCCACTCGTTAGGCCTGACGACGCACCCGTGCATGGGACCTGGTGGCCCACGTGCCATCTATATTTTTCTTTATTTTTGCCAGGAGGTCCCTGGGGATTGAATCCAGGTCCCTCCATATGGGAGATGGACGCCCAACCATTTGAGCCACATCCATCCCCAATTTTATAGGTTTTGACAAATGTGTAATGGCCTGTATCCATCATCGCAGTATCATGCAGAACAATTCCAGTGTTCAAAATGCGCCGTGTTATACCTGTTCTTCACTCCCTCTCCCCTCAGATCCTCTGGTGACCACTATCTTTTTATTAATGTTACAAGTTCTTCCATTACTAGAATAATAATCAGTCTGCTTTGGTCTATATTGCATTCTCCACTTAGTTTGTTGGATATGACTTTTGAATTCATCCAAATCTGACCCAAACTACATTTCTAGTCTTATCTCCTACTCCCTCAGTTTTTATATAAAATATTATATATATTTTTAATTAACAATGATAAAGTATAATTAATGTCTGTGTCATCATTGGTGGTTAAGAAATGAAATACAAATAATTTTGAAGCCTCTGTGATTTCTAATGGAAATAAATCCTCCTTTTTTCCCAACAATAATAACCACTATTCTGATTTTGTGGTGGTGTGGTTTTACCCACAATGGTAAGTATCCCTAAGAATAGATTGTTTGCTTCTCTGGCTCTTGAATTTTAGGCAAATGTAATCACTCTTCTGAGTCTTGCTTTTCTCATTAAACTTAAAATTTCTGAGATTAATATCTGCTATTACCTGAGGCATCATCCACTAGGTTGGTTATAATAAAAAAGACAGATAATAAGTGTTGGTGAGTATGTAAATAAATTGGAATCCTTATACATTGCTGGCAGGAATGTAAAATTATCTAGCCACTTTGGAAAACAATTGGGCAGATCCTCAAAATGTTAAACATGGAGTTACCATATGATCTAGAAGTTCCATTTCTAGGTGTGTACTACAATGATATCACTATGCTTCAATTATAATGCCTAATATCCAAAAAACCTGAGAATAGCAAGAGCTGTCAAAGATGCATAGCAACAAAACTCTCATGTTTTGCTGTTGGGAATGAAATATTCTACAGCTGCTTTGAAAAGTTTGGCAGTTTCTTATAAATGTGAACAAAGACTTATCATACAAGCCATCAATCCCACTCTTGAGTATTTACTCCCTCCTAGGTATTTATCCAAGTGCACTGAAAACTTACATTCTCTCAAAATATTGTACTGGAATGTTTAGATCAGCCTTTCTTCATAATTTCTCCAAACTGGATGTAAGCAAATGTTCTTCAGCTGGTGAATTTATAAGCAAAGTGTTGTATAGCCATACAGTAGAATATTCAACAATAACAAAAAGGAACAAGCTATTTACTTACACAAAATCATAGATGAAACTTAAGTGTTTTTTTCCTAACTGAAAGAAGCCATACACAAAAGGAGGTAAATACAGAATGATTCAATTCACATGACATTTGAGAAAAGGCAAAACTATAAGACTGGAAAATCTGTCAGTGGTTGCCAGGGATTTGGGGGAGGGGAGTGGCCAACTACAATGCATGGGGGGATGTTTAGTTTGAGATAACTTTTCTGCATAGTACTAGAGTGGTGGATACACAATTCTATGCATTTTTCAAAATGAGAGTGAACTTTAATGAGTACAAATTAAATCAACCAGGATGTTGGGTGATTTCAAGATGGAAGCAAACTGTGGCAAATGAACCCGCCTATTACAAAATATGACAAAACTTACCAAAAGTGCTGAAGGGGCAGGGGAAAGGAGCTGACCAAGTAATTTTAGAAAACAGGTTTCCAGTTTGTAAGGTGAAAGACAAAAAGTATGTACATAAATGTTATACTCTAGTTGATAAATCTGTTTCTCACAGGCATATGGGTTAACAATTCTGAAACTTCTTTACATGTATACTAGTGTTGAACTAATAAATAAATAATGGTAAGTAGAGGAAGCAATGTTTCTCATTGTCAGAAAAAGATGTTACAATAAACAAGAGGAAAAGGATAGAATAACACAGTGGTGCTGGACTAGAGTCAGATTTCAGTATGAACTCATTTATTGCAACATATATACACACATAGATAGATAACTATAAGTATGTATGAATACATGTGTATTCATTTAGTATCATTACCATAAAAATTTGTCACACCTTAACACAACACAGATTTTTTTTAATCTCACAGAAATCCAGATTGGCTCTGCTAGTTTCTTTGCTCCTGGGTTTCATAAGGCTGAAATCAAATTTTGGCTTGATTTCTTATGGGTTCTTATTGGGATGCTGTCAAAAGAATTCACTTCTAAACACATTTAGGCTTTTGGCAGCATCCAGTTCTTGATACCTGTAAGTAAGAGGTCCTCATTTCATTGCTATAAGTCATCAAGATTCTAGAGGCTCTCTCTGGTACTTGCACATGGGTGCTTATGTTTCAGAGCCAGCACCAGTTCATTGACTTCTTCTTATGCTTGAAATTTCGGTGACTTTCAGTTCTGCTCTTAGCCAGAGAAAGTTCTTTGCTTTTAAGTCCACTTGTGAATAGTTTGGGCCCATTGAGCTAACCCAAGATAATCTATTTTAAATTCCATAGCCTTAATTATCACATATTCACAGATTAGGGCATGGGTATCTTTAAGGGTCATTATTCTGCCTACTATAACATGGTTTGTATACATACAAATATTGTCCACTAAGAGGGCCCAGAAGCAGTGATACCACAATCGCAAAGAACACAGCCAGGGTCCAGATATTTACTTCTGGATAACCTTCTCCAATTAAAGGCACCAGGGATCTTTTATAAATTGCTGATTATAGGACTACCACCGGGATAATACAAGATGTGTCTGGAGCATTTATTTAGTGCCAGAAAGTAAAGAAATGCTCAGAAAAATAAAGGATGGAGGCATGTAAAAAACACACAGGATCCAACCTGAAAGAACTCCTGATGTTCAAAGGCATCACCATTTGAGCATCAATATAAATAGTATTGTATTATTACCCTAAGTGTAAAATAAGTATACACGAGTCCGTATGGATACAAATAAATGCTTAAATAAATAAATGGGGGGAAGGGGCCCAACATTCCTTATAGAAGAATTGAATTCCAAATAATATATGTAGATACTCTCCTTTTCAGGAGGTGGAGTTTAATGCAACCCCTTGAATTTGGCCTAGACTATGTGATTTGTACCCAAAGACTAGAGTATGGAAAGGTGAATAATAGTGTGGTAGGTTGAATTATGTACCCCAATTTAAACATGTTCTTAATCTTAATCTGCATTCCTATGAGTTTGAACCTATTGTATATAAGTCCTCTTGAAGATGTTATTTTTAGTTAAAGTGTAACCCAACTGAATGAGGTTGGGCTTTAATCTGGATTGTAGTAGGCTTTATAAAGAGAAAGAAACCAGAAACCAGAGTTCAGAGTAAACCACAGGGAGGAGCCAGAAGTCAGAAGTGAATAGAACCTAGAAGAGAAAGGAGAGGACATTGCCATGTTATGTGAGCCAGGCATGCAAGCCAAGGAACCATAAGGATTGACAGCAGTCAGCACCAAGCTGCTACACATTTTGCAGAGAAAACATTGCCTTACTGACACCTCAATTTTGAACGTCTAGCCTCAAAACCATAAGCCAATAAATTCCCACTGTTTAAGCTAGTCCAAATTGTGGGGCATTTGTCATAGGAGCTTGGTAAGCTAAGGCAAAAAACATCTTCAGGGTGCAGAAATCTGGTAGACACGACCATAACCAAATGATCAAGAGCAACATCACCAGTGATAAGTCATGTGAATATCATGTAGTCCCTGATATGATGCAATGAGAAAGGTACTTTAACTCTGTGATAGTCTTTGTTAAAACCTATAAACCTAATCTACTCATGAGAAAACATAGATTCTGGAACTTAATTTTAAAAAAAGGACATTGATGGAAATATTGGTGAAATCATAATAAAGTTTGGAGCTTGGTTAATAGTAATTTACCCATATTAACATTTTGATAAATG
>JAQZBX010015298.1:15795-37775 GCA_029593785.1 Cabassous unicinctus
AAAAAAAAAAAAAAAAAAAAGTCCAGTAGTGTCAAAAGCATTAGATGCTAATTAATAAATTTAACAAAAGATATGAAAGACCTCTGCACTCAAAATTACAAAATGTGTGTAAGAAACCCTATGAATATCTAAAAATAAGAAATACATTTTCCATGTTCATTGATTAGAAGCCTCAATGTTCTTATGACATAAGCTCTTCCCAAAATGATCTACAGATACAACACAACACAAAACTCAAGTCTACAATTCTTTTTTTTGTAAAAATGGTTGAGCTGGTTCTGAAATTTATATGGAAATACAAAGGGCCTAGAATAGTCAAAGCCATTTTTAAAAGGAGGAACCTGTTTGAAGATTTTATATTGCTTGATTTCTAGAATTACTGTAAAGCCATGGTAATCAATGTAGTATGGTATTTCATAAAGAGCAACACATAGATCAGTAGAATAGAATGGAGAATGAGAAATAGAGTCCGACCTAAGTGATTGTCTGATTTTCCACAATAGCAGCCAAAGCAGCTCAATGGAGAAAGAACATTGTTTTCAACAAATGGTGCTGGAGTAACTGGAAATCCTCATGGAAAAATAATAAATCTTGATTCTTACCTCATACCATAGAGAAAAATTGGTTTAAGATGGATCATAGATCTAAATGTAAAATCAAAATCCATAATGCATTTAGAAGAAAATATAGGATAATATCATTGTGACCTCAGAATAGGCAATGGTTTCTTAAGCAGGCCACATAAAGCAGTAGCTATGAAAGAAAAAGAAAAATTTTGATTTAATGAAAAATGAAAGCATTTTTCATCAAAAGACTCTATTAAGAAAACAAATAGGCAAGTAATAAACTGGGAGAAAATATTCATAAAACATATATCTGATGACAGAATGTTATCCAGGGTGTTTTAAGGACACTTAAAACTGAAAAAAAAGTCAAATATCTCAGTTTTTAAAAACAGACAAAAAATGGACATTTCACAAAAATTTATGTATGGCCACTCAGCCATGAAAATTTGTTCAACTTCAATAATCATCAAGGAAATGAAAATGAAAATGTAATCACAATGGGATACTCCCGAATACACATAAGAATGACCAAAATTTAATAAAGATTATTGGTCAAGTTGTGGAGAAATTGGAATTTTCAAATTGTTGGTGAAAGTGTTAAATAGTACAAGCACTTTGGAAAAAGATTTGACATTTTTAATAAAATTAAACATGCATCTACTCTGTGACCGATTAGTTCACTCCTAGAAATTTACCCAAGAAAAATGAAAATATGTGTTCACAAAAGGCTGATACAAGAATGTTCATAGCCACTTTATTCATAGTAGCCCAAAATTGGAAACATCCCAGATGTCTATCAAAATGGAATTGATAAATTACGGTTTGGCCAAACAATGGAATGCTATTCAGCAATACTAATACATGAAATAACAGGTTTTTCTCAAAAACATTATAGTGATTAAAAGTATCCTTCCACAAAAGAATGAATAGTGTATGACTCCATTTATATTAAGTTCTAAAACAGATACATTAATATATGGTGGACAAAAATTTGAACAATGGTTACCTCTGGAGGAATAGAGATGGGGTGGCTTGGAAGGGATGTGAGGGAACTTTCTGGGTTATTTTCTATATATTGATAAGGGTATGGATTACACAGATCTGTACATTTGTCAAAACCCATTAAGTGTTCAATTATGATTTGTGCATTTCATTGTATGTAAGTTTATATCAAAGGAAAATAACTAAATGAATATTGAACTCTAATAATATGCATACTTAAGTCTTAAGGGAAAGTGGAGTAAAGTCTGTAAATTACTTTGAAATGTATCAAAAATAAGTTGAAATAATGCATGAATAGAATGATGGATATGTGGATGAATATGTGACAAAACAAAGTAAAATGTTAATGATAAAATCCAGGTGCTTTGTATGTGGATATTCACTGTAAAATTCAATTTGCTGAACATTTGAATTGTTTAATGATAAAAAAAACTACTGACTCAATATTGATTAGCTTAGTAGTTGTAGCAGTTTGGCAGTTTGATATAGTTATGAATTCCAAAAATAGATGTTGGATTATGCTGGCAAACTGGTCTTTTCAACTGGGCATGATTAAGTTATGATTGGGGCTTTGATTGGGCCGGTCAATAGGGCATTGAGCCCCACCCCTTGGGGGGTGGGATCTCAAGGATAAAAGACATGGCAAAGGACAGAGTTGGAGTTTTTGATATTGGAGTTCTGAAGCTGAGTGTTAATGCTGGAGCCCATGGGAGTAAGCACACAGAGGTCCTTGGTCGTGAGGAAGGAGAGAAGGCTCTGGGAAAAGAGACAAGCTGTTCACCTGATGGTTCACAGCTGGCCTTGTGGAAAGAGGCAAAGCCTAGGGAGCCTCATAGTCTACAGCTAACCTTGTAGAGGAAACAGAGGAGCTGAGCCTAGAGAGCAATAGAGCCCTGGGAAGAGAGGAAACCAAGAAGCCTGAACCCTGGTAAACGTTGGCAGCTGTCTTGCTCCAACAGACTTTGGTGAGGGAAGAAACTTATGCTTTATGGCCTAGTAACTGTAAGCTTCTACCCCAAATAATACCCTTTATAAAGACCAACCGATTATTGGTATTTTGCATCAGCACCCCTTTGGCTGACTAATGCAGTAGTAATTTCCACTGAAGTCATTAAGTATTTACATTTTCATGGTGAAGACCAGGACCATATAGTAATAATATAAAAAACAAAAATGAAACTATATATTGAGGCACCAGTGAGGTTGATTATGGTACATTTTAGAATTTATAGTAGCACTTGTATGTTCAGTTATGTAATTTCCTATAGCTATTGTCAAAGAAAAACTGCAATGGTTAGTGTGAAATAGGGAAGAGTGACTTTATTCATAGCTACCTTGAAAGGGGAGAAAGAGTAGAACTCTACTCCATCCAAACAAAAGATGGGCAAGCTTTATAAGGGCTGGAAGTAGGATGGAGGATGGTGGTGGTGGTGATGGGTGTGTGTGTGGTGCAGTTGATCACTGGAATGGATGAGTGATATACTGAGGTTCCAATTAGGACCACTTGGTTTCAAATGTTTTCCTTTGCAATTAGGCCACCTGGAATCTATACAGGCTGGGAGAGAAGAAGAGGGAGATAAGGAACTACCTAGTTAGGAGACTTTCAGGTGCCTGGCTAGCTTAAGGACAAAAGTGAGAGGGAGATCAAGGGCCCAGAGTCAAGGAGAAGTCTGTCTAAAGTTTAGTTAAGCTAAAGGGAAGTTAAGGTTTTCTTGGTCACTATACTTGAATCCCAGCAGGGAAATCATGGAGAATTTGCATCGCCAAATACATCTTTGTTTGTGATTTTGCAGGACAGATTGATAAGACACTTAGTTGGTACCCATTAGATGTTAGTTTCAGAAGCAGGAAGTGGATTCGATTTGTTTCCTAAGGCTCTATCCGTTTTCAACTGGAACTAAAAGAATGTTTTTATTGGAAAGTTTGGAATGTCCGGCATTTGCTCTATTTCTGGAATGGTCAAAAGAAAGGTAGGCAGTGTGCAGCTGAAGACTCAGCTCGTCAGTGGATATTTTCTTAGGCTGATTTGTCTGCAAAGAAAGTCAAGATTTGCTAAATACAAATAGCTGCTATGTATGACTAGCATAAATTTGGGTGGCAGAAAATGGATAGGCTTTACTGTATTTGATACTTAGACAGTTTTTTGTTTTTTCATAATTTTATGTCTTTTAAAGCAGGATGGTCTGGCATTGATAGCATCCTATAGATTTTTTTTTTTTTTAGTGGCTTATAAAATAATGGTGTATCTTGCAATTAATGGCACATTATATTAGATGAATTACAGTGATGAATTACCTGGTTACTGTACTTCATCAGCCTATACCTTGAAACACTTGATTTCTCTATTTTATTTGAGGAAGAGGATTTTTAACAAGGTCTAGTAAGAAGTTTACATTGTTAAGGTCAAAGATCGTGTTTAGTAGTTATTTGTATAAGAGAAATGTGTGCATAGAAGACATATGTGGGGAGGCCAACCTGCCACTTTTATCCACTCCACCCCACACGACACTTCCCTTCTCCAATCCCAAAAAGCTACCTTTTAAACTTCTCTCTATAAAGAAACTTGATTTTGTCTGTCAAAACCATTTCTCCAGTGCAAGGTTTTGTTTTTGATTTGAAATTTCCTTTCTAATTATCCAATCTTCATTTGTTGGATTATATTTATTTGGAAAATTATTGAAAAATTGGACTCTCAGACACGATCTGTAAAACAGAGACAATTTCTAACTCAAAAGGGTGTACAGATCAATAACTGATGAAAGCTCATCATTATAATAATAAATAGATTCTGATTGTTCAAAACTGTGAGTTATAATTACTAGATATGACAGACCCATGCATGAAACTAAGTTGTTCTGTTTTGGCATCTTTCTGAAAGGAGGAATTTGCAGTATGCCCAGCACTAAGTTGAATCCCAAGGGCGTTTTGTGTCCCCCCCCCCCCCCTATAACAGGGTCACGCTCCGAGGATCTTGTCTCCCACAATTAAGGATTGTGGTGCCATGTATCACCCCAATTGAGGTAAACCAGAAATGTCTGCTTAATTGAATCCAGTTTGCATCTATGTTTACAGTGTAGCCTGCTCTTGTCTTGGGCAGAAAGTTTTCCAAGTCTGTTATTATTCCTATTAGAAAGCCCTTGAAAAATTTAGACCTGTTTAGCTTCAATTCATCTATCTGTTGACAATTAATATATATATACATTTCACTATGCTATCCACAGAATTCTGGATGCTGAGATGATCAATAATTTACAGTTATATAAGTCATTTAAATCACTCATTTTATGAACTAAAAGTGAACCAGTCTCTCCCTAAAGAGTAGTGAGTAATTGTTTATGAAGTGGTTAATCACACTTTAAAAACTAGCAACAAACTGCTATGTTTACATTCTAAACAATTTCCAGGCACATATAAGATTGATCTAAAAGTAAACTAGGGGCAGTGCAGTGATATGCAGCTTTTTACACAGTGCAGAATTAGTTTGAAAAAAAAAACGAAAAAATGTAGACAGTAACATTATATGCAATAAGTCAATGCATATGTTTTAACATATTCTTTTCTGTTATTCTATTTGTCCCTCTGTCTACTCATCTATCCTTCTGTATAACGTTTGTTATGTAAATATGTAAAAGTTACTATCTTTCATATTTTGTTTTTAGAATCTGGATTTTTTGGGAGAATACAAAGAACATAAGCAACTATGGCCAAAATAAACGGCTAATTGCCCAAATCACAAATAGTCCTAATTTCTTTAGGACTTTGAATATTGAATTGCTATTGGTATCTCTTATTGGCTATTAATTGATGTAAGCCCTGAATAGGGCAAACCTAAGATATGAGTACTAAGATGGGGACTTGAATTTCATTACACTGAAGTTAAGAAAAATCATTAAATAAGACAAATCCAGCTCAAACCTAGTATAGGAGATGATTGGTTTCTAACTGAGATTAAAGTGTCTTTCATTTCCTGCCCACACCTAGAAGCCAAACTGTAGATTCATTATTCCTGAATAACAAGAAAATTGTGTTCTAAAATAAAATTTTCAACTTAGCTTAAGTGATTAAGCTAATCACTTAAGTGATTATTTTATCTCCAAATAATGAAATCAGTTTCTCTTTCCTTCTTATCCTTATACTACTTACTTCATGTCTTTATTGAATTGTTTTGACAAGGACTCTCAATAATATTTTGAACTCTGGAAGTAACTATCAGGCATATTTCTGACACTCTTTGTCTTTTCACAATTTAAAATCTCTGAAATCAGGATGCTCCTTGCATTGAAGACACTCCAAAGTATGTATTTTTTCTCTCTTAATGGCTTATAAAAGAATGGCATATTTTACCCCCATGGAAGATGGCACCATCTATTAAACAAAATAATAATAAATTAAAATGCAGATATTCACTCCTAGGTTACCATGCTTCATCAACCAATACATTGAAAATTTTGATTTCCTAATATACCATTAGAGGTAGAAGAGGCTGGCAGTGCACAGCAGGAAGTATACATTTTATTAGTGGCAAATTTCATGTTTAATAGTTGTTTGTATGGGTGAAAAGTCTAGACAGCATGTGAAGGAGAACCACATGGAAAGGCCTCCCTGTTACTTTCACCCCCTTTGCCTTGAACCTCCACACAAATATTAATTGGCATGCCATGCATCACCCCACATCCAGGTCAATCTGAAATGTGTGTTTTATTTAATCGTTTTCACCTGTGTTTCCTGTGTAGACAATTTTATACCCTGCTGTTATTCAGGGGCAGAAGTGTCTCAGGTTTTTTTATGCAGATGTCCTCTAACTGCTTTTCTGGCAAATCCTTTAAGAACTGCTAACCTGGATGTACTCCTTTGTGATGATGATTGAATTCTGTGTGGGAAGAGTTCATTTCAGGTCATTAAATTTGGGGGATGGTAAAAAAAATTCAACTTTGAAATACAAGATATAGATCTATTATTTATTCTTTGAAGAAGTCATTGAAAAATTGAGGACAGTTTAGCTTCAATTTACTTTCTGTTGACAAATTATATGAATTATACATTTTACTCTCCTGTACACAAAGCTCTGGGTGCTAAGATGACCAGTGATCTATATGCATATTCAATCACTTGTTTTATTAAAAAAAAAATAAGCTAATCTCAGTAATATTAATATTTACTTTGCATGAAGTAATTAATCTCCATTTCAAAGCTAGCAGTGAACTACATAGTTTCCATTCTAAAATTCAGCAAGCATTTAGAATTATATAAAATGGTAAACAAGGGACAGTGCAATGCTATTAAGTTGTTCATTGTAGAACTAGTTTTAAAAAGCTAAAAAATTTATACACGAACATTATAGAGATTTGAGCAATGCATACATTTTAAAGTTTGTGCTTTTTAAAAATTGATTTCTCCAACTTTTTTTAATCCTTTTATCTAATATTCTTCTATTTCATAAATATTAAGTACTATTTAGTATTGTTTAATATGCTATTTTTAAATATGGACTTTTGTTTTCTTAGAGAATGCAAAGAAAGCCAGACAAACATATGACCTAAATTTAATGACTAAATTATCCAAATCACAAATAGGTATTTTCTATATGACTTTTGTATCCTGAATCCTACTGCTCTCTGTTACCAGACATTAAAATGAGGTAAGCTTTGAGTAGTGCAAGTCCATGATGTGAGGGTTAAGATAGGAACTTTAATTTTAATTAAATGAGATAAATAAGAATCATTCTAAAATAAACCAGACAAATCATCTCCAGCTAAAGCTAATCCTGGGAGAGGATAGGTGTGTTGCTGATGTTAGGTTGTGTTTAATTTCCCCTAAAGGTTCCAAATTGATTGCATTCTAAAATAAATTTGTTTTAAACTGGTGTTTCAAAAGTGATTTGTTCAATTAAATTTCAACCAAAGAATGCTTAGAAGCTAGAGAGTTCAAATTCACAATAACAGACTTATTTTTCTAAACATACTTAAATTAATACATTTTAAAATTTAGCTTTAAGAACATTTTATTATAAGATAACGTAATGCCTTTCAAAACTGAATGAAAGACAACTTTTACGTGCCAGCATAATCATCTTGCAATATACACACCCAGGTGTCTCATTTTTCTATTTGAACTTTTATTACTGCAGGGCTCTCAACATTCAATAGAAAATAGATGCATGTGACTAAGGTAACTAGATACTGAATTATCATAAAACAAGCCTTTTTATCATTCCAGGAATATAAATAATCACAGTTGTGATATATCCAATATTGGTGTACATAATGAAAACCATGCTAATCAACTGTACCTAATTGACCAAGTACTAATTTTTAATGTCTTCAAAATTTTTGCACTGTATTATTTCATGGGATTTCATCCATTATAACTTGTTGAAGATGCCATTGACACAGAGAAGGGGTACAGATAAGGAAGGAGAGTGTTGTATTCACATAAGCTTTAGAGCTAAATGAAAGTCAAAGAAAAAAAATGTGTGTCTTTGTGTCTCCAGCACTAACTAGGGGGATTGAGGAGAGTTATTAGACTCATTATAGCAGACAAGTTTAATTATCTCTGATAAGCTAGCTTAATGGAAATATCCTTTAAGAATATATACATGTGAAATTCTTATCAGTGAGGTCATGTAATATTTGTCCTTCGGTGCCTGGCTTGCTTCACTCAACATAAGGTCCTCAACATTCATCTATGTTATCCCATGTGTTAACACTGTATTTCTTCTTACAGCTGAATAATATTCCATTGTATGTATATACCACAATTTGTTTATCGATTTGTCTGTTGAAGAGCATTTAGGTTGATTCCAAGTTTTGGCAATAGTGAATAATGCCGCTATGATCATTGGTGTGCATATATCTGTTCGTGTCCCTAATTTCAGTTCTTCTGGGTATATACCCAGCAGTGGAATTGCTGGATCATATGGCAGTTCTATAGTTAGTTTTCTGAGGAACCGCCAAACTGTCTTCCACAGTGGCTGCACCATTCTACATTCCCACCAGCAGTGGATGATGGTTCCCATTACTCCACATTCTTTCCAACACTTGTAGTCCTCTGCTTTTTTAATAGCCGCCAGTCTAATGGGTGTAAAATGGCTAAACACCACTTATTTCCTTATAAGGTGGGCCTGAGCAATAGATGCTAGTTTTCTGTCCTTTATCTAGCCCTGGAAATGCCTGAAATGAGACAGGTAATTTGAAAGAATACCTTATAGCAACCTCAAAACCAATGGAATGCTGATGGGATGCAATACGGTTGGGTCTTTTCCCTCAGCGGCAGAAAGTCGCGGCTTTCAGTGGGAGATGTCCGAAGTCCAGGGGAGGGCTAGATTGCTATACAGGATTCTTATTGCACTATTTTTCTCTCCCATGTGCCTTGTTGAGATAAAGCCAATGAGTGCGATAATGGTGGGCTTAAGTGAGTTAGTGGTTGCAAGGAGTACACTTTGTGAGTATTTATGGGTTAAATACTTGTCAGGCTTGGAATTTTGGCCTCAGATCTCAGCAGAATAAGGTCTCAAACAAAAGGAAATAGGAAAAAAATAAACAATAAAAGATACTTGAACCAGAATCATGAAAATGATTTCCTTGAGAAAGTCTCCAAATAACTATTGCTCTTATTTTGCCAGTTGTACGGGGTCCCATGTGGGAGGTAGACTGGAGGAGGGAACCAAGAACAACAAGTATACTTAATTCTGACAGCCTCTAGCCCTGGTAATGAAAAGGGAAGACCAAGAAGAAGAGAACTTATTGAGATAGAGCATCCAGGACATTATATTGAGGACAAGAAAAGTTCATCTGTGGGGCTAGAGGATTGAGGGAGGGGGCTACTGACGGCAACATAAAGATTTTATGAATTTATGTCTTTTCCAACTCCACCAAAAACACTGTGAAAAAATAAAGTTAGGATCCAGCTTTGTCTGATTGTTGCAGACATAACTAAGACAACAAACATTTGATAGGGAAAAATTCCAAATAACAAAGGCTGTCTAGCATTATGAAAGAAAATCAACAAGTGGAACAACATATACCAAGAACAAAGAACTACTTAGTCAATACCAATTTTAAATAAGCATATAAAAATATTTTTGCATATAAGCAATAAAAAATATCCTTAGAGAAGTAATCATAATGGAAATCAAAATGAGGATCAAGCAAGCTGTGTTTCTTTTTAGGCCAAATATTTCTTTCCAAAAAGGATTCCTAAAAGTTGTTTGTATGTTCTGCCATCTTGTGGACATGTTTCAGAATTACCTTTCTAGAGGATTTTCTGTTTAAGTGGTAAACTACTTTTGAATTCTGAACTTTAAATTCAGGGAAGGCTGAGCATGTGGCTCATTACTTTTCTGTATAAAGCCATTGACATCACACAAGTAAAATGTGTGTATTGCTGTATCAAGTTCCTTCTCATTAAGAGATGTAGAAATGCAGATAACTATGGGTTGCGATAATTAAGATACTTATATCTCCTCTCATATGCAAAAGATTCTGTGTCTATGATCCCAGAATTGTTCCGGTATCACTGTTCCCTTAACAAAGATGGGACAGTAGTCCCCTTCCACCTTAGGGAAAACATGGTCATGACCATGCTGCTTCAATTTCTTAAGCCTTGGACACATCTTGAACATACACAACTTCTACTTTAAGGTACATGAACACCATTTTAAAATTCTCTATGCATTCAGAGTTACATTTTTTTTGGATTAATTACAGAAAGGACAATTTTATTTTTTAGTGTGTGTGGGAAGAAATTTTCTTTCGTTTACCATGCCTTAGACATTTCTAGAAAATGAAAAGTCTTATATCACTTTTCCAAATATTTCTGAATATAGAAAAAAATTAGCAGGCGATTTTGAAACACAAATAATACTGTACTTTTACAGTAGTAAATGAATGAATTCTATGTCTATAATATAGTGGTTAAGAGCACAGACAGAGATGCCACTCAACTGGTGTGAAGTGCAAATGCTCACTACAGCATGGACTTGATCTATGGCCTTGGGTAAGACATTTAACCATTCTGTGTCCTGGTTTTTAAACTGTAGTTTTAGTAGTTACTTCACAAAATTATTATATGGAATATTATAAAGAATAAATGTAAAGTGCTTTGAAAACTGTATGGTCCTTGAAATGTGTTAAACAATATTAGCTGGCATTATTAATCAGTATTTATATTCACTCTTTTTACCTCCAATCACTGAGCTCTGCCCTTCAGACAGAGGTGAGAGTTTTGCCCTGAACTGTTCCACTTTAGACACCGAGCAGTGAACACATTGTAACATTGAAAAATGAGCAATCTCTTCCTCACCCCAAATAAATTGAGAAAAACAAAATAATTTCTTAATGTAGCAAAGTGCTTTCACAGAAATCTATAGTATCAAATTAAATTGAGTAAATAAAAGGTGCAACTTTGTAAAAATATCTGATTTCAGCACACTACTTAATACTTAATCCCAATGGAAATCCCAATGGAATACTCTTTATAGAGTTTACAAGTTTATTCTAAATTCATTTAGAAAATAATAGTTTAGGAATAAACTTGACTATAGGAAATATTTTTAAAGTTTTATATACAGGAGTAAAGGCAAGTGAAAGAGGACATGATTAATTTTTAAATCTTTTGTTTTTTAAGGTCAGATATATATTATAATATATAAAGAGCATCTATATATCAATAAAAGTAAATTCTGCATTATAAAAAAAGAGGAAAGAAAATCCACCCAACAGATATATGAATACATTAAAAAAGTTGTTCACCTCACTTAGTAATCACTGAAATGAATTTCAAATAAAGTTAAAATTCTGTTTTTGCCCAACTAGAAAGAAGTTAAGAATGTGATAAAATCCACCCATCAGAAACGTGCAGTGAAACAACTAGATCATTGGAGGTATTCTAAGTTTGTAGAAAACTTCTATAAAGCCAATTATACTGTATCTACCCACATTAAAAATGAACATGCTATTGGATCCATAAAACACTCTTTAAGGCATCTATTATAGTGAAATTCCCATGTGCAAATATATGTTTTTATAAAATTTTTTTTTTTACATCACCATAAATTGCTTTAGAGGAAAATTAAAAACCAATCAAAATGTCTCTAAGTAAAGGAATGTTTAAATAAATTATGAATAATCCATAATATGGAATACTATGCAGGTGTTTAAAAAAGTGTTAAAGATCTGCATACCCATACCTGTGGATATGTTAATTTGGAAATTGTTGGAATACAGATGGATTCAATGCCAAAGGACTCTTAGAAACTGTCTAGAAAGTTAGCTATTAGCTACTTTTGTTATTTTCAGAATGTTACAATCTGCTTAGTGGACTTCAGAATCCACAAGGTAATTGAAAGTATACTATATTTTATAAATGGGCTTTTAATTATTTCTGAGAGAGTTCTTTTGAGAACATATGGCATAGTCTGTATTATTGGCAAGAATCTGAAGACCTGAGAGTTTTACTTATATATACAATTTTCCTTCTGTCACAAATGGTTGAAAACCCATTGTTTTAGGATATGACTATACATAGAGAATTAGACAACAGTATTCTGTATTGTTTATGTAGTGACAAAATTGATATCCTATGCAAGAACTTGAAAGCAAACACCCGAAAGTGTATCACAGCCTTATGAAATAATTTTTCTTTCCCCATATCCTCATATAAATTCAAGTTAAGAATACATCTTGTTTAAAGCAATACTATTTTCTTTTGGACCTAATCCTCAGTGGTTCAACTCTACCAAAGGCTTTATTCAAAATAGGTGAGATCAATATAAAAAAGTAGAAAATAATAAAATGGGTCAGAAAATTTAATCTTTACTCTTAGGTTGAATATTCTTTTCACACATATCATATTCATAATGTGAACTGAAAGAGCTCTGAATATTTATTTACTTAGGATAAAATTGAAAATTAGGTATAAATCTCCAATAAACCTTAAAATTCTAAACTTCATCATCTCTACAATCTATGAAAATCATTGATGCACAAATTTAGTAGAATTCTGTTTTGTTGCCCTGCCAAATCTCTTCATACTCATTGGTTGCCTTCTGTTACGATATTAACAAATCTATTTAAGCCACTCTTTGTTTGGCATGTGTGTCTCATTATTTTGCTATGATAAGCAGGTTAAATTTTATTCCAATTGTTATTTTGAATACAGACTATCAAACCTAGTTTTCTGTTATCCACTTTCTGTACCCTAATCTTGGATTTTCTGACTTCAACTATATCTCTGTTATATCCCCAAACCCAGTCATAAATAGTGACTCTATAGCAACTTTTGAAAGTGTTCTGTGCTCTAAGTATCTATATTTCTAAATCACAGTCCTGTGCACCTAGTAGTTCTTTAAATACTTGTTCAGTTGAACTGAAGTAAAATGCATACTTCTGATAATTTATATTACCTAGAAAATCAGATGGATCTTCTTTACCTGTTGATGAATATCTAGGTAGTTTTCTGTTTTGGGCAAGTACAAATAAAATTGCAATGAACATTCATTTACAAATCTTTGTAAGAACATATGATTTCATTTCTCTTGGGTAAGTATCTAGGAATGGAATGGGCAAATCTTATGATGGGCTAATTTTTAACTTTTTAAGAAACTGCTAAACTGTGTTCAAAAGTGGTTGCAACACTTTATATTACCACCAGCAATAAATGAGAATTCCAAGTACTCCACCTTTTCCCCAATGATTGATAAATCAGTATTCTTAATTTCCATCATTCTGTTGAGTATATAGTTGTTTGCCTTTGTGATTTTAATTTGGATTTATCTAACGTTTAAAGATGTTGGTTATCTTTTTATTTGTTTAGTGCCATCTGATTATCTTTGGTGAAGTATCTGTTAAACACTTTTGCAGTTAAATTTGTTTTGTTTTCTTGTTGACTTGTAGGAATTTTTATAAATTCAGGATACAATTCATGTCTTAGACATGTCATTTTGAAGTATTTCTCAATATTTGGATTGCCTTTCTGTTGCTTAGCAATGTCTTTCCAATATAAAACACCCCTAATTTTGATTCAGGCCAAATTATTAATTTTTTTTTCATTTATGAATCATGTTTTTGGTGTCCTATCTAAGAAATCTTTGTCTACTGATGGTCACAAATATTTTCCCTACATTTCCTTCTAGACATTTTATTGTTTTACATGTTACATTTATGTCAATGATCCATTTTGAGTGAATTTATTTATAAGATTTATATGGGTCAAAGTTAATTTTTTCCATGTACATACCGAACTGTTACCCTCCATTTGTTTAAGAGACTGTCCCTTTCCCCTGAATACTTTTTGTAAATTTGTTGAAAATGAGTTGATTATATATGTTTGGGTATTTCTGGGCTCGTTATTCTGTTTCACTGATTTATCTTCTTGCAAATAACACACTCTCAGGATCATTGTCACAATTTAATAAGACTAGAATTGAGGTAGTATAATTCTCCCCACTTTACTGTTCTTTTTCAAAATTGTTTTAGATATTTTAGATCCTAAGAATTTTCAATTCAGTTTTTTTGGGGAAAATTTAGCATCTTAGCAATAGTGAGACTTTTGAACCATGAACAGGGTATATTGCTCAGTTTCTATGATGTTCTGTAGTTTCTTTCAGCAAATTTTGTAGTTTTTAGTAATACTTGTAGATACTTTTTTGTCTTTTTGATTCCTAAATATTTCATATTGCTTAAAATTTTGGAAACAGTATTCTAGTTTTTGATTGTTACTACTCTATAGAAATAAAATAAAATTTTGTATATTGGTTTTGCATTCTGAAACCTTGCTAAACTTACTTATTAATTCTAGTAACACTTTTGTATATTACATAAGACCTTCTGCATAGAGTGTCATGCTATCTGAAAATAAAATCAGTCTTACTCTTTTTTTTTTCTTGCCTTATTGTGCTGGCTAGAACTAATATATTTATCGCTAATGGTAGAATCTATATGGTGATCTATGGGTATTTGCTGTAATATTCTTTCAATTTTGCTGTGTATTTGATAATTTTCACAATAAAAACATTAAATAGCCACTTAATCAAATATTTTTACTTTAGTGGTAAAGATTTTCACAAACTTTTTGGTACATAGTTGCCTTCTAATAGCTATTAGCTCTTACTATTTTTATTGTTTATGCTGCATGAAGGAATGATGCAAAAAAATGGAAAAAATACTGCATTTTAAGGCAACCATTGACTGCTTATCATATTTTAGAATTTATGATAGTTCTTGTATGTGTAGTTAGTTAATTTTCTATGACTACACTTAAATCCTAGGTATAAACATGAATGGTTTGCATATTTAAATATTCATATTTGCAGTTTTACAAGACAAGTGGATGAGAGGACACATGGTTGAATCTCATTAATGTCAGTCTCAGAAGCAGGAAGTAGATTCAATAAGTTTACTAATGCCTATTCCATTTTCAGTCAGATCCATGCAAAGATTTCTTTGGAAAGGTTTGGAGGATCAGGCTTCACTTGAATTTCTGAAATGGTCAAAAGAAAGGGAGGCAATAAGACAAAGTCTCAGCCTATCAATGGTATTTTCTTAGGCTGATTCTTTTATAAGGAATGCCAGGAATTGCTAAACACAAATTGCTAAAACTTATGAATAGTAGAAACTCTTGTGGTAGATAAGGGATAGGCTTACTGTATTTGCTGCTGTCTATACTTTTTTTTTTTTTTTTCACAATTTAAATTCTTTGAAACAGGATGCTCCTGGCATTGAAAACATTCCATAGTATTTTTTTCCCATTCTTAGTAACTTATAAAATGGTTGATAGGAAATACAGTAAAACATAGATATTTACCATAAGATTTCCATGCTTCATCAGCCAATTCACTGAAAACTTGATTTCTCATAATAATACTAGAGGTAGAAGAGACTGACAGTGTGTAGCAGAAAGTGTACATTTTATTGGGGCAAATATCATGTTTAAAAATTGTTTGTATGGACTAAAGTATAAATAACATTGCAGGGGATTTACTCCTTTCACTATTGTCTGCTTACCCCACATGTCTCTTACATGTAAGAATCTGGATGCTACATGGCACCCCACATCTAGGCCAGCCTGAAATGTCTGTTTTATTGAAGCAACTTTTCACCTATGTTTACAGTGTGGACAATTCTATACTCTGCAGTTGCTTTTGGGCAGAAAATTTTTCAGGTTTTATTTTTTCTTAAATAATTTTTTTTTGTTAGAGAAGTTGTAGTTTTACAGAAACATCATGCATAAAATATATAAAGTACAGAGTTTCAATATACCACTCTATTATTAACACCTTGCATTTGTAAGGTACTTTTGTTATAATTCATGAAAAAACATTTTTAAAATTTTGTAATTAACTATAGTCCATCATTTACAGTATGGTTCATTGTGTTGTATAGTCCCATGATTTTTCTTTTAATTTTTATTCTAGTGACATATATATGACCTAAAATTTCCTTTTGACCACATTCACACATATAATTCAGTGCTGCTAATTGCATTCATAATGTTGTACTACCATCACCCCCATCCATTATTAAAGCTTTACAATCAACCGCCACAGAAATTCTGAACAATATAAGCATTAACTCCCCATTCTCTGCCCCACCCCCAACCAGCCCCTGGTTACCTGTATTTGAAATTCTGCCTTTATGAATATGCTTATTCTAATTATTTCTTATCAGTAAGATCATACAATATTTGTTCTTTTGTGTCTGCTTATTTCACTCAATATGATGTCTTCAAGGTTCATCCATGTTGTTGCATGAATCAGAACTTCATTCCTTTTTAATGCTGAAAAAGATCTTGTGTTAGGCAATGGTTTCTTAGAGTTTACACCCAAAGCACAAACAACAAAAGAAAAAATAGATAAATGGGACCCCATCAAAATTAAAACCTTCTGTGCATCAAAGGACTTTATCACAAATGTGAAAAAACAAGTTACTCAATGGGAAAAAAATATTTAGAAACCACATATCTGATAAGGGTTTAATATCCAGAAGATATAAATGGATCATACAACTCAACAATAAAAAGACAAAAACCCAAATAAAAAATGGGCAAAAGACTTGGATAGACATTTCTCCAAAGAAATGGCTTAAAAAGCACATGAAATGATGCTTGACAACATTAACTATTAGGGAAATGTAAATCAAAACCACAATGAGATACCATTTCACACCCACTCGAATGGCTACTGTTGTATAAAAAAGGAAACAGAAAATTACAAATGTTGGAAAGCATGTGGAAAAATAGGAACACTCATTCACTGCTGGTGGGAATGTAAAATGGTGCAGCCTCTGTAGAAGAGTTTGGCAATTCCTCAGAAAGCCAAGTATAGAATTACCATATGACCTGGCAATCTCTCTGCTAGTTATATACCCCAAAGAATTGAAAGTGGGGCCTCAAACAGATATTTTCACACAGATGTTCGTAGTGGCATTATTCACAATTGCCAAGAATTAGAAGAAACCCAAGTGTCCATCAACTGATGAACTGATAAACAAAATGTGGTGTACACGTACAATGTAATATTATTGCAAGTTGTTTTTATGCAGATGTCTCCTGCTTCTCCAGTAAGTTCTTTAATGGCTATTAGCCTAGGCTTATTTCCCTATAGTGGTGATTGAATTCTACAGAACAAAGAACTCAATATAGGTCATTAAATATTGGAGAGAGTAAAGAAAAACACTTTGGAATATGACACAAGATATGGACAGAATCATTTATTTTATAAAGATGCATTGATAATTTAGTGTAGTATAGCTTTAATTCACCTTTCTTTTGACAACTTTTGTGACATATACATTTCACTAGGCTATCCACAGACTTCTGGCTCCTGCTAAGACAAATGATCTATATTTATATAAGCAAATCATATGTTTTATGAGCAAAAATGAACCAATCTCTCATTAAATATTAACATTTATTTTTATGAAGTAATTGATCACCATTTTAAACTATCTGTTTACTACTAAGTTTGATTTCTAAAAAAATTTCCATAAGAACATAGGATTGTTCTTAAAGGTAAACAAAGATCAGTGCAATTCTGTTAACTTATTATGCAGTACAGAACTAATTTTAAAAAGTTAAAATGCTTAAACAGTAACATTGTGGACAGATAGGCAGTGCATACATTTTAAAGTATGTGCTTTACTGACTATTATTGTATGCATTTCATCTATCTATCCTTTACTCTGATGTATTACTATTACATAGATATATTAATACAATTTAGTAGTGCTTATATTTTGCCTGTATAATATGGACAGATTTTTTCTTACTGAATGCAAGGTAAACATATAGTCAATTTTGACATATGGTCAAAATTAAATGACTAAATAGATGAAAGCACAAATAGGTATTTTCTGTAGGAATTTTGCTTACTGAATTCCTACTGATCTCTATTAGTAGTTATTAATTGAGGTAAGTACTGAAGAGGATAAACCCATGAAGTAATAACTAAGATGAAAACTTTAATTTCACAAAAATGAGCTTAATAAGAACCATTATAAAATAAACCCAACAAAGCACTGCTATTTCAAACTAATTCAAAGAGAGTATTAATGTGTTACTAAGATTAGTTTGTTTTTCATATTCATTTAGAATCCAAATTTGAATACAGTCATCCTGAATAACAAGAAAATTATGTTCAAAATTATTTTAATAAGGTGTTTCAAAAGTGTTCATCCATTAAAATTTTAACAAAAGAGTGACTGACTAGAGGCTAAAGATTTCAAAATCACAGAGACAGTCATTTTTAAAAAGATATTTCAATTACTAAGATTTTTAGAATTTAGCTTTAAGAATATTTTATTATAATATAGTGATTAGCTAATCAGAACTGGAAAACAACTTCTACATGCCTGCATAATTGTCTTGTATTACACAGAACTCAGAAACTTATTGTCTTGTATTACACAGAACTCAGAAACTTATTTTTATTACTGTAAAGCACACAATTTTGAATGGGAAGGGGATGAATGCGACCAGAACAACCAGCCACTGAATTTTCATAAAACAAACCTTTTCTATCATTCATCACAGTTATGATATATCCAACAATGGTCTTCATAATGAAAAATATGTTTCCTGATTAAGTTATTATATCTAATTGGCTTGTTTTCAATGTTTTTGAAGATAACACTGCTATGCAGAAGGGGTACAGCTGTGGAGGGAGAGCACTGAAGTCTGCATAAAGTCTAGCTAAAGGAAAGACAAAGATTCAAGAAAGATAATGTGTCTTCAGCAATAACTAGGGGAACTGAAGAGTTATTAGATAGATTCACTATGCAGACAAAGATAATTGACTCTGATAAGCTAACTTAATAGAAATATTCTTTAAGAATATATATATATATATTCCAAATAATATGACCAGACATCACTACTTTACTTGTAAAGTAGGGACATGAAAATTGATTCTAGTTCTCTGTCCTTCATCTGGCCCTGAAGATGCCAGAAATGAGATAGATTTGAGAGATCCCCTTCTAGCAACTGCACAACCTGTGGGAGTCTGATGGGATTGTAAGATGGTTGGGACCTTGTATTTTCTTGGGGAACAGAAAAAAGTGGCCTTCAGTATACTGAAGATGTCAGTATTATGGACATCTTCAGTGGGAGATGTCCATAATCAAAGGAGTGGGTAGGGGCTATTATATAGGATTTTTGTTTGTTTCTCTCTTCCGTATGCCTTGTTGGTATCAAGCCAGTCAGTGAGTTCAGGATGGATTAATTGGAATTGTAGTGGGAATGGGTATATCCTGAGAACTTTAATGGGTACATGCTAACCAGGCTTGAGACTTTAGCATCAGAACTCAGCAAAATAAGATGTTACAAAAAAGGAAACAGGAAAAACAATAAAAGAAGGAAAAAGAAACTTGAACCTGAATCATGAAAACTCTTTCCTAGAGCTAGATTCCAAATATTTGTTGCTCTTGCTACTTTGCCAATTGTAACTTGATGTTGGGACAATGCTGGAGGAAGTCTAGCATAGGGAACCAGGAACAACAAGTACACTTAGGTCTGGCAGCCTCTAGCCTTTGTTAATGAAAAGGGCAGACGAGGAAGAAAAGTTACAGAGATAGAGCATCTGGGACATTACGTTGAGGTCGGAAGAAGTCCATCTGTGGGGGCAGAGGATAGCAAGCTGGGACTACTAACTGCAATATAAAGGTTTCTGAATTTATGTCTTTTTTCCAACTCCATCAAACACACTAAGAAAAAATAAAGTTAGGACTTCAACCTTATTTGATCCCTGTAGACATTACTAAATTACTACCCAAGGCAACAAATATATTGATAGGGTAAAAATTCAATAATTTGTGCAACTCCAGCATCATGGAAAAGCCAAAAATGGAACAACATATACCAAGGAGCAGAAATAATAAAAAAATCAATACAAAATTTAAACCAACAAATATCCTTAGAGAAATAAATATAATGGAAATCAGAACAAAGATCAAGCAGGTATAAAACATAACCGCTTAAAGATATTGGAAATGAAAAAAAAAATAGTTGAAATGAATAAGTCAAAAGCAAGAGTTACATAGTAAAACAGATAAAAGTAGCTAAAGAAAGAATGAGCAGAATTTTAGTGGAGAAACTCTCTTAGAATGCATTAGAAAGAGAAAACAAAATCAAGACATGGAGAAACTAAAAAAAAAGTCAATACTCATCACAAAGAGGTTATAGAAGGAGAAAAAGTATAAATGAATGTAATAAAAAATACCTGAGAAAATATCATATAATGAAAGAAAGTCCTAAAATTTCAGATTAAAAGACTTTAAAAGATGCCATGGAAAAAAGCCAAGATTTACAACAAACACACACAAACCTAGCAGGTTAGGAGTTTAAACAGCATTAAAGCCAAGACAAAAGGTTGAAAGTTTCAAAAAGGAAAAGTGGATCACATGCAAAGGGAAAGATTGATATTGATGTCTCAGCTCTCCATATAAATATGAGAAATAAAATTCAAATGGGGAAATATCTTCAAAGTGTTTATGGGAAAGAATTTTTTATCTTTTACCAAAAATATTTTACCTTGCTAACTTATAATTTAAATGAGAGAGTGAAACAAAGATATTTTCAGTCATAAAAAAAGCAAAACATTTATCTCACAGAAAATAAATGTTGGGTAAATTTATTCTACAGAAATAAGTGTAATTTCAGAAAAAAACACAATGAGTTATGGGATGTAAAAGGGATGAAAATCTTAGTAAATCATTGTTTAAATAATTAAATAAGTAATTATTCCAGTTTTTTTTAAGTTATTATTGTTGCTGCAAATGGTAAGTAAACTTTTAGAATATTTTCTTATTAGCTGTTGCTTATATATTGGAATACTTTCTATGTAATAGGCTATTTGTCTTTCTTACTGAGCCATCTAATGAGTTTAAGCATAAAATTCAATAGAGGAAGCATACAAATAACTTCAGTGATCATTTTATCTGCAAATAATAAATCACTTTCTCATTCCTTCTAATTATTCTTCTCCTTTTGTTTATTTATTCAACAACTTTGTTAAGAAATTTCCAGTTACATTTTTAACTCTTTCAATAATATCTGGACTATATTAATGTTTTTCTCATATATATTATATTTGTTAATTTTTTCATATTCTTTTTCGGTTTATTTTTCAGATACCTTTATCAGGTTTAATGATTTATCTTTCATTCTTAATATATTATAAAAGTATTAGTATAAATGAAATTCATTAACCATAATGAAGAATATTTTAAAACTTTTAATGTTTTAAAACTTAAATCTGGAAAAATGGGTCAAAATATTATGTTCATAGATGGAATGGCTTGAAAATGAAAGAAGCAAATTCTTCTCAATCTATATACTTAATATAATATCAATCAAAATCTGTTAGGATGTTTTGGATGGTGATGGGGGTTTCAATTTAAGAAACAGATGAAAAATTTTAGATGGAAAACAAGGGTCCTATTTTTGAATGGACAGAAAAACTTTAAAAAAGGAACTTAATGCCTAATAAAAGAAAACAGACCAATGTCAAGCAATCGGTATTATTGCATGTAACTATGAACCTTATTCTTCAAAAATTGAAACTTAATGGTTACCATAGGTTCCAAGGGAAGGGGGAGGGAAGAATAGACTAGATGGAACATAGGACATTTTTCGGGCATTGGAATTGTTCTGTATGATCTTGCAATGACAAACACAGGCCATTTTAAATTTTGCCAGAACCTATAAAAATGTGCAATCCAAAATGTAAACCATACTCTAAACCATTGACCATGGTTAACAGCAATGTTTCAATATTTGTACATCAATTATAACAAATATACCATACACATGTAAAATGTTATTAATAGGGAGAGTATGAGAGGGGGAGGGTGCTGGATATAGGGGCATCCCCTATATTTTCCATGTGACTTTTCTGTAACCTAAAGCTTCTTTGACAATAAA
>JAQZBX010015299.1:0-37674 GCA_029593785.1 Cabassous unicinctus
TTTATACCAATACCATGTTGTTTTTTACCACTGTAGCTAGGTAATATGATTTAAAGTCTGGAAGTGAGTGTCCTCAAACTTCACTTTTCTTTTTAAGATGTTTCTGGCTCTTTGGGGCCTCTTACACTTCTAGATAAATTTGATAATTGTGTTTTCCTTTTGTTTAAAAAATGCTGGTGGAATTTTTATTGGGATTGCATTGAATCTGTATATCAATTTGGGTAGAACTGAAATTTTAATGATATTTAGTCTTCCAGTCCATGAGCATGGAATGTTCTTGCAATTATTTAGGATTTTTAAAATTTCTTTTAGCAATGCATTAAAGTTTTCTGAATACAAGTGCTTTATATCCTTGGTTAAGTTTATTCCTAAATATTTGATTCTTTTAGGTGTTATTGTAAATGGAATATTTTTTTCTAATTTTCCTCAGATTGCACATTACTAGTATAGAAACACCACTGATTTTTGCATATTGATCTTGTATCCTGACACTCTACTGAAATCATTTATTAGCTCTAGCAGCTTTGTTGTAGATTTTTCAAGACTTTCTAGATATACAATCATATCATCTGCGAGTAGTGAAAGTTTTAATTCTTCCTTTCCGTTTTGAAGGCTTTTTATTTCTTTTTCTTGCCCGATTGCTCTAGCTAGAACCTCTAGCACTATATTGAACAACAGTGGTGACAGTGGGCATCCTTGTCTTGTCCGTGATCTCAATAGGAAAGCTTTCAGTCTTTCATCATGGAGTACAATGTTAGCTGTGAGTTTATCATATACGGTCTTTATCATATTGAGAAAGTTTCCTCCTCTCTTTTGTAGTATTTTTTATCAAGAAAGGATGCTGTATTTTGTCAAATATCTTCTCTGAGTCAATCTATAAAATCATGTGATTTTTCTTCTTTGATTTTTTAATGTGGTGTATTATGCTGATTGATTTTCTTGTGTTGAACCAGCCTTGCATGCCTGGTGTAAAATCCACTTGATCATGATGAATAATTCTTTTAATATGTTGTTGGATTTGATTAGCAAGTCTTTATTGAGGATTTTTGCATTTGTCTTCATTAGAGAAATGGGTCTGTAATTTTCTGTTTTCATAATATCTTTATCTGACTTTGGCTAGGGTGATACTGGCTTTGTAGAATGAGTTTGGTAGTGTTCTTTCTTGTTCAATTTTTTGGAAGAGCTTGAGTAAGAATGGTATTAAATATTTTTAGAATGCTTGGTAGAAGTCACCTGTGAAACTGTCTGGTCCTGGGCTTTTCATTTTGGGGAGCTGTTTGATGACTGTTTCAATCTCTTTACTTGTGATTGGTTTGTTGAGGTTTTCAAAGTTGTTCATAGTATCCTCTTATGATCTCTCTTATTTCTGTGGGGTCAGTAGTAATGTTCCCTTTTTCATTTTTTATTTCATTTATTTGCATTTTCTCTCTTTTTCTCTTAGTCAGTCTAGCTAAGGGTTTGTCGATTTTGTAATCTTCTCAAAGAACCAACTTTTGGTTTTCTTAATTCTCTTTATTGTTTTTTTCTTCTCAACTTCATTTATTTCTGCTCTGATCTTTGTTATTTCATTCCTTCTATTTGCTTTGGGATTAGTTTGCTGTTCTTTTTCTAGTTCCTCCAGCTGTGTAGTTAGGTCATTGATTCTAGCACTTTCTTCTTTTTAAATGTAAGCGTTGAGGGCTATAAATTTTCCTCTCAACACTGCCTTCACTGCATCCCATAGATTCTGAAATGTTGTATTCTCATTGTCATTCGTCTCAAGATGTTTATTGATTTCTCTTGAAATTTCTTCTTTGAACCACTGATTATTTAAGAGTGTGTTGTTTAATCTCCCTATATATGTGAATTTTCTCTTTTTCTGCAGCTTGTTGATTTCCAACTTTATTCCCTTATGATCGGAGAAAGTGCTGTGTATAATTTTGATTTTGTTGAATTTATTGAGATCTGCTTTGTGACCCAACATATAGTCTATACTGGAGAAAGATCTATGAGCACTTGCAAAGAATGTATATTCTGCTGTTTTGGGGTGCAATGTTCTGTATATGTTTATTAGATTTAGTCTATTTATCATATTATTCAAGCTCTCTGTTTCTTTATTGATCCTCTGCCTAGATATTCTATCCATTGCTGAGACTGGTGTATTGAAGTCTCCAACTATTATTGTAGAGATGTTTATGTCTCTCTTCAGTTTTGCCAGTGTTTGTGTCATGTACCTTGGGGCATCTTGGTTAGGTGCATATACATTTATGATTGTTATTTCTTCCTGGTGAATCATCCCTTTTATTAATATGTAATGTCCTTCTTTGTCTCTAATAACAGTTTTGCTTTTAAAGTCTATATTATCTGATATAAGTATAACTACCCCAGCTTTTTTTTTTTTTTAAACTGTATGCATGGAATATCTTTTTCCAACCTTTTACTTTCACTCTTTTGGTATCATTGGGTCTAAGGTGAGTCTCTTGCAGACAGTATATAGATGGCTTATATTTTCTTATCAATTCTGCCATTCTGTGTCTTTTGATTTAGGAGGTTAATCCATTAACATTCAATGTTATTATTGTAAAGGTAGTTCTTATTTCATCCATTTTGATCTTTGCATTTCATTTGTCATTTTATATTTGACACTTTAAGTTACTGTTACTGATGCAGTCATCATTTCTAGACTCTCTTCCAAGCCTCTCTCTCTTGTCTTTTCTTTTCAGGTTGTAACATTCCCTTTAGTATTTCCTGAAAAGCTGGTCTTTTTGTTAAAAACTCTCATAGTCTCTGTTTATCTGTGAATATTCTAAACTCACCCTTATTTTTGAAAGATAGTCTTGCTGCATATAAATTTCTTGGCTAGCAGTTTTTCTCTCGTAGTATCTTAAATATATCATACCACTGCCTTCTTGCCTCCATGGTTTCTGATGAGAAATTGGCACTTAATCTTATTGGGTATCCCTTATATGTTATGCATTGCTTTTCTCTTGCTGCTCTCAGAATTCTCCCTTTGTCTTTGGCATTTGACATTCTTATTAGTATGTGTCCCAGAGTTGGTCTATTCAGATTTATTTGAATGGAAGTACATTGTTTCTTGAACACGAATATATATGTCCTTCAATCGGGTTGGGAAATTTTCTACCATTATTTCTTCAAATATTCCTTCTGCCCCTTTTCCCTTCTCTTCTTCTGGGACACCCATGATATGTATGTTTTCACGTCTCCTGCTGTCATTTAGTTTCCTGAGACCCAGTTCATTTTTTTCTTCATCTGTTCTTTTGTATGTTCACTTTCAGAGGCCATGTTTTTGAGCTCACCAATCCTTTCTTCTGCTTCCTCAAATCTGCTGTTATATGCCTCCAGTGCATTTTAAATTTCATTTATTGCACCTTTCATTCCCATAAGGTCTGCTATTTTTCTATGTATGCATTCAAATTCTTCTTTGTGCTCATCCAATGTCTTCCTAATATCTTTATCTCTTTAGGTATCTCATTGAATTTATTAAGGAGATTTGTTTGAACATCTATGATTAGTTGTCTCAACTCCTTTATGTCATCTGTAGGCTTCTCTTATTCCTTTAACTGGGCCATATCTTCCTGTCTCTTGGTATGGCTTGTAATTTTTTGTTGGTGCTTTTGCATCATGCTTGTTAGATGTATTTATTCTGGGTGTAGTTTCTCCCTTTAGTTTAGGGCCTTCTTGTATTTTCTCCCTTGCTGGTTGTATAGTAGGAGCCAAGAATGTAATGAGTAGGTAAACTATGGAGGCGGAAGCTGTCCACATTGCCCCAAGAATTAATGAAGTTTCTCCCACCTTTCTCCTCTCTCAGGGGCAGGGACAGAGCTGTTGCCATGTATAAAAATCCAAGTTGGGCAGGACAAGACTGTCTGTTGCCTGGTGAGACTGATAAAACTTCTCACCCCATTCTCCCCTACCTTGGGCGGGGATGGAGCTATAGTTTTGGACAGCAATCTATGCTGTCTGGGTCCAAAATGACCACAATTACTCAGGTAAACTGATGTAGCACCATAGTCCCTCCCTGCCGGCAGTGGGAATTGACCCTCTGGAGTGCCCAACAATCTAATCTGTGTGGGCTGAATACACCTGCAGTTGCCCTGAGAAGTTGAGGGCGTACTGTCCCTATTGTCTTTTAGGGTTGGAAACAGAACCACCAATGCCGAATAGTTCATTCCCTGTAAGCTGAAAGTACCCACTGTTGCCCAGAGTGGCTGAGGAAGCACCAGTCCCCTCCTATTCTATTGAGTGGTAAGGGTGGTTCTACGAGCGTCCAACAGATCAGTCCCTTTAGGCCGAGAATACCTCGTTGCCTGGAGACGGTGAGGAAACACCAGCCCCCTCTTAACCTATTAATGCATGGAGTTGGATCCACAGGCACCTAACAGATCAGTCCCTGTAGGCTGAAAGTACTTGCCATTATCCGGAGAGGTTGTGGAGATACCAGACCCCGCCTATTCTCTTGGGGATGAGGGTGGAGCCACAGGTGCCCAACGGTCAGGTTTGTGCAGGTGGAAAATGCCTGCTGTTGCCCTGAGAGGCTGAGTGAATACCAGCCCCTCCTCTCCTATGGGGAGCAGAGGTGGCGATGGACTTGAAGGCACTCAATAAACCACTTCGTGTGGGCTGAAAATTCCTGCCATTGCCCGGAGAGGCCAAGGATACCCAGCACCTCTCCTATCCTATTGGGGTGTGGGCATGCAGCCCCAGGTGACCGACTATTCAGTCTGTGCCCGCAGAGAGCACTTGCAGTTGCCTGGAGAGCCTGGTGCAGGTCTTGCCAGCTTCCTCTCTGCTGGAGGTGGAGCTGGAGCCTAGGCTCGGGCTGCAGGACAGTCTTGGTGGAAAGAAGCCAGTCCCTAACTTCACTGGCTTTTCAGTCAGCCAGGCTTCCCCCCATGCCGGGGGCAGAGTCAAAATGGCAGCTACTGGACTCTTTCCAACTTGGACAGGCTCAAACCCTAGCTGTTTCTAGGATTATACTTTAGCCAGCCAAGTCCACTAATCAATAGCTGAGGTAGGTGGACAACTGTCTCTTCCTCCACCTTTTATGGGTAATGGAGCTTCTAACCCCCCACCACAGAATAGCTCCTGAGGCAACTTGCGCTGTTAGAGTAGGATGGGCAACGGCCTCTGCGGCGTGGCTTGTGGTTTCCCAGAGAGGTTGTGCAGGTCCCCCCAGCTTCCTCCCTGCCAGAGATGGGGCTGGGGTTTAGGCTAGACCTGCAATCCAACCTGGGTGGAAAAAGCTGGTCCTTAACAGCACCATGATTTTCAATCAGCCCCGCTTCCCTCTTAGCCCGGGGGCGGAGTCAAAATGGCGGTTACTGTCTCCCTTCAGACCTGGATAGGCCCAAAGTTTAGTTGTTCCTAGGATTATACTTTAGCCCACCGAATTCACCAACCATTAGCAGAAATCTGTGCCACACCGGGTCTTCCTACCCCATTTCTTGGCAAATGGAGCTTCCAACTCCAACCATGGAACAGCTCCCGAGGTGACTTGCGCCACAAGCACTAACCTCCACAGCGTGGAGGGCTCTACTCATGAATCTTCATTGCAGATGGCAGTCTCCTTCCTCCACACTTTCAAGGATGTTGCAGGATACTCCTCTGGTCTCCTGGGACCCCCAAACAGATGCTCTAGGTAGCTCTGGTGATTACTAACTGCCCTGCAACACGAGCAGACTCCAGGAGTTCCTCACTCTGCTGCCATCTTGGCACCTCCTCTTGTAATACACTCTTTTATCTCATATTCCCATCTTCAAAAATATCTCACTAGCTTCCATATAATGGGGAACATAGGACAATATGGAAAGAGAGATCCTTGTTAATGGCAGAATAATGAAAAATCCTTTTCACACAAGGGCACTGTTAATAATTGTATTATTCTATTTTTAGCATTATGAAGATTTATTTCCATATCAAGTATGGTCTGTTAAGTTGATCTCTTTGAATTAACAAAATTAAATTCATTAAATAGAAATGGCCTAAGCTGCTTGTAGCTAAGTTTTCTAGGTTAGGGAAGTAGTCCTTAGACACATAGTCACTTTGTAGGTAAAAAGAGCATCCAGCACAAAGGAGAGAAAGAGAGATCACCAGTCCTTGTCCTGAAGAAGTAGATCCTTCTGTAACTACTTTAGGTTCACAGGTGGAAGAGGAAGAAGAGCAATTATCCATATCAAAGTTAACTAGCATTTTATCTACTTTACAATTTTCATCCCAGAAACTTTTGTCTTCTTCAATCTTAGGCAATGTTTTCATTCTTGTAGAGATATTTTCATGTTCTGGCACCTCATACATTCTTGGATGACAGTAAGTAAGGGAAGGGGATAAGGAAGCCTAATCTTCTTTAAAAGCAAATAATTATTTTCTCCAAATAATCAACTCTTCCTCATATATACCTTCCAAAATCACTGGGAGATATTTTTCTCTACACTTTTTCTGTAGGGGATTCCATGGTTTTAAATCTCACCTATATGCTGATGACATAATTGTTAGAGGTTCCCCCTCACTAGGTTTGTAATAATTAACAAGCTGTGACTGAATTTCCCCTGACATGCATTGAGAAAAGACAAGCCCCCCTACCACCACCCATAGCCTACGTGCCTAAAGACATGGCACTTCCCCAAACAAAGAAACCACGTGGAGATGGGAGTAAAGTGAGATAGAGAGCTTCATTCCCTCCACATCAAAGCACCACCTGCTCCTCCAGCATTCCAAGAAAACATAACCCCCTAACCCACTACCGTCTAGCCATACAAGGGAAAATTTTCACCTCTAGGACTTCCTATTGGCCCCTACACCTTGCTCAAACCCTTGACCCCCTCCCACCGACTATCATTTACATGCCTAGGAATGTACTGCATGAATTCAAATCCCTCCTTTCCAAAGGCCGGCTGAAGTCTATTCTTCAGAACCCCCTCTGTTGGGAGAGCTTCCCAATAAACTTTCTGCCTGCAATCATCAGTCTCTGTGCCCCAGTAAGTGGCCCCTTTTCTCTAACAATAATAATTTATAATTTCAGAATATAAGTCCCCCCTTTAGTTCCAGATTGGTATATCCAACTTTCTAATTTCCACTTGGATGTTTAGTATCAAAAGAATTTTCTGTTCTATAGTTTCCTAACATAGTAACAACATTTCTGTATATGACCAAAAACTCCAGAAGAATCTTTGATTTGTCCTTTTCAGTTCATTAGTCCTGCTGATTCTATATCAAAATCTCTTGTCTCACCATTCCTTCATTTGTCCAGTACTCCAATACAGGAGACATCACCCTCTTGATCTAGATCTCTGAAAGCCTTCCCTTGCTCAAGATAACTTCTCCTTTCTTCATACAGCTACCAGAGAGATCTTTCTAAAGTATCTGATAAAATCCAAATTTCTTAAATTGGCACACACAGCCCTTCTTGATTCATTTCCCTTCCAGCTTCAACAGACAACATTTTTGCACATGATCAGTGACCTAGCCATAATAAAAAGTATCCATTTCCCAAATAAAAAAAGTTCTTTTTATACATTATTTCTTATTGTCTGGTATTGCCAACTCACTGCCCATTTCTAGACATGGAGGATTTGCATCCAATCCTTAAAATTCAATTCAGAGAGTGATGTCATCAACATGGCAAGGGAAGACATCCCCTGGATTTTATTAGAATCAGCTAATAAAAGCACAAATTCTACTTGCTTAGAACTCTGTAAGATGATAGAGACTGGAGAAGGACTCCACAAACTCTGAATCAAAGAAAAAGAAAAACAATCTCCAAGCTCAGCTAGGAAATTTTTGTCCTGAACCTGCCAGATCTGATCCCCACCCCCTCATTCGGTACTGCACAGTTTGGGGTTTGTACAAAGGCAGCACATCCCGGGTCCTCCCTGCTGTGGTTGCAGACTACAGAGTGACTCACAACGGAAAATTAGAACCCCATGCATATCCAGACACGGGGACCCAAGTCTGCAGAGACCCAGGACGGAAAAAAACTGCTGAGCCTTGATGCTTGCAGCATACAAAGTGTCTCCCAGTGGCGACAGGGAAAGACCATTGCAGAACTGTTTGCAAGAGGTGTGTTCACTCAATACACTTTCCATTGGCTGGACCACCTAAACCCAAAATGGATTTTTCTGGATTGCCTTACCTTTCTGGATTGATCTCATCTAGTCTCTGGGTGGGATATCCTAATGGGGAAGAAACCAGAGGCAGAAAAGCCTCACAGAAAAAAATGACTGTCTTCGTAAATGATCTGCTATAAGACAGATAAGTCCCAGAACAGAAAGTGTAATGAAAAGGTGGCACTGAGTGAGGGAGAGAATTTAAAAAAATCATAGGAGCTGGGGAAGAAATTCTACACAAAAATAAACAGAACAGATCAAGATGCCCAGAGAAAGCAGAGGAAATGAAGCTTTCTCCAGGAGGGAAATAATTGCATAAAAAGTACAGTCTTAAATATTGTACCATATATCCAGGGTAAGAGTCAGATGAACTAATATCTGAACTGTTAAACATGGGCTACTTTAAAGGCCCAGAATAAGGTAGACCAAGTGTCATAGAAGAGTCTTAACACAAAGTCAATCAACAATAAAACCATAGACAAGAGGAAGAAACTGACCTTCAGAGTTAACTCATCAAGATAATCATATGTCCAGATATCAGCAAAAAATTACAAGCCATACTAAGAAACAGGAAGATATGGCTCAGTCAAGGGAACAAATTAAATCCTCAGAGGAGACCCAGAATTTTGAAAAACTAGTCAAAGAAGTTCAAACAAATTTCCTAAATCAATTGAAGGAGATGAAGGAAAATGTGGATATAGAACTAAAGGATATTAAGAAGACAATGTGTGAGCATAAAGAAATTGACAGTATAAAAAGAAGTAGAATTATGATGATGGAAGACACAATAATAGAGATTAAAATACACTAGAGGCACACAATAGCAGATTTAAATAAGTAGACAAAAGAATAAGTGACCTAGAAAACAGGATATATCACTTCCTGGCCTTTTGGCTAAGATCAAGTGTAGAAGATAATACAATCAAAATCATACAGTCAGAATAGAGAAAGGATCAGTTTCTCAGGGATTGGAATGATAGTAAGAAGTGCACAAACATAGTAAGTGTATGCTTTTGAAGTTAAGTTGATATCTTTTCAAATTTGTAGGTTATAGATGTAGGTTGTGTAATATAAACCTGAGATTAACCACAAAGAAAGCATAAATATTGTCAGCTCCCATATCCATCTGTTTCCCCTCTTTCTGTCTTTTTGTTTGTTTTGTCCCACTTCACTTTATATTTTGCACATCTGTTATCAAGAAATATGCTTCTTTCTTATGCAATTGTATTCTGATTTTTATATGGATTAAAGAGTAGAGTTGTATATTAAGGATGCAGTACTATTGGGTTTTGCATTTACCATTTTAGTTACTCTTACTGATGATCTTAATTTCTTCAACTACTCCAAGCCTCTCTCTCCTGCCTTTTCTTTTCAACTTGCAGAACTCCCTTCAGTAATTCTTGTAGGGTAAATTTCTTGTTAACAAACACTATCAGTTTCTGTTTATCTGTGAGTATTTTAAACTTTCCATTATTTTTGAAGGATGTTTTGCCAGATAAAAAATTTTTGGTAGGCAGTTTTTCTCTCTCAGTATCTTAAATATATCAGACCACTGCCTTCTCACCACCACGGTTTCTGATGAAAAATTGGCACTTAGTCTTATTGAGTATTCCTTGGATGTGTTGAATTACTTTTCTCTTGCTACTTTCAGAACTCTCTCTTTATCTTTGGCATTTGACTTTCTAATCAGAAAGTGTCTTGGAGTAAGTATATTAAGATTTATTCTCTTTGGGGTGTGTTGACCTTCTTAGACATGTATGTTTATGTCTTTCATAAGAGGTAAGAAGGTTGTGCTCATTATTTTTTAAAATATTCTTTCAGCCCCTTTTCCCCTCTATTCTCCTCTGGGACACCCATGATGCATATGTTTGTGTGCTTCATGCTGTCACTCACATCCCTGAGACACTGCTCATTTTTTCCTATTCTTTTCTTTAGCTGTTCTTCTGACCGTAGATTTAGATTGTCCTGTATTCTAGTTTACTGATTCTTTCTTCTGTCAATTCAGATCTGCTTTTGTGTGCCTCTAGTGTATTTTTAATCTCTACTATTGTGCCTTTCATTCCCATAATTTTTGTTATGTTTCTTTTCATACTCCAAACTCTTCTTTATGCTCAAACATTGTCTTATTATCCTTTATCTCTTTATGCATATTTTTTCTTCATCTCCTTGAATTGATTTAGGAGATTTGTTTGAACTTCTTTGATTAGTTGGTTTGAACTTCTGAGTCTCCTTCGGAGATTTAATTTGTTCCCTTTACTGAGCCATATCTTCCTGTTTCTTAGTATGGCTTGTAAATTTTTGCTGATGTCTGGACATCTGATTATGTTGATGAATTTACTCTGTAGGTCCATCTCTCCCTATTCTCTAGGATTTTACTGTTTATTGGTTTGTGTTAAGGCTATTCTTTGACACTTGGTCCAAAGTATTCTGGATCTTTAATAGTTCAGATAGTCTCAGCTCTTCATTTGATTCTTGCTCTGGATATGCAGTACAATTTTTAAGATTGTACTTTTTGTGCAATTGTTTCACTTCCAGGAGAGAGCTTCCTTTCCTCTGTTCTTTATTCGGGAATCTTGATTTGTTCTCATGTTGTCTCATGTTGTCTTCTTGGCAGTATTACTGTGGTAGGTTGAACACACATATATTCTTAATCTTAATCTGAATTTTTGGGTGTGAACCCACTATAAATAGGACTTCCTAAGGAAGTTATTTTTAGTGAAGGTGTGACTCATCTGAGTGAGGGTTGGTCTTACTTCATTTATTGGAAACCCAAATAAAAGTGAAAACTGTGCACCCTGAAGATGAGCTAGCATTCCCAGAAGTCTCTGGGCACCATCTACACTTGAGATGAATTGGAACAATCTGCCTCCAGTCAATTCTACCCTGTTTCTGTGCATAAATGATAGTTTTGAAATTTGATTTTACAAATATTTGCTGCTAGTCAATAGAAATATAATTGATTTTTACATAATAACCTTGTATACTGTCACCTTAATAAATTTGCTTATTATTTTTAGTAATAATTTGGGTTACTTAGGATTTTCCATGTAAACAATCATGGCAACTGCAAATAAAGGAGCATTACTACTTTCTATCCAGTCTATAAACTTCTATTTCTTTTTCTTATCTAGGACTTTGAATATAATGTTGAGTAAAATTGGTGAAAATAAACATTTTTACTTTTTTCCCAATTTTAAAGGGTAAACATTCAGTATTTCATCATTTCATAATGTTAGTTATGAGGTGTTTTACAGATCTTCTTTATCAGGTTTAGAAACTTTCCTACTCATTCTATTTTACACTTTTTATGATGAGTGGGTGTTGAAATTTATCAAATGCTTTTTTAATGTGACAATTAAGATGATGCTATGTTTATCAGTTTATCTGCTTAATGTGGTGAATGTGGACACTATATGCAAGGCATACAATCTCTTGAAATCAACACCCTGCTGGTGGGCCTTACCTTGAAATACATAACAACCTTTTTTCTTCAATGTAACAGAGTTAGACTCAATTATATTGTCTTTACACATGATTCTTCTACCCCTGTTATTTGAGCTTATAATTAGCACTATACCCATTAAATATATGTCTCAGAGACTTAAATCTTCAGTCTGTTATATGCCAGTTGAGACCTGAATCTCAGAAGTGTTGTAGCCAGTACCTAATCTCCACATCATTGGAAATGCCTAGGACAACTAGAAAAATAGTGATGATGGACAACCCCAATCTAAAATAACAGAGAATCTCTACAAGTGCAATCAAATTAGTTCCTTCCACCTGCAACATAAAATCTAATGCCCCTCTCAATCTGGGGCAGAGTGGGCATCACCATCTCAATATCCCCAGTTAGAGGAATGAACAATATAAGGGGGGGAATGCAACTATGGACAAAATAAACTTATTAATATTGTAGTAATGGAAGAATATGTAACATTGATATAAAGATAGTGATTGCCAGAGGTTCTGAGGGGGGGAGGAAATAATAGGTGGAACAGAGGGTATTTTTAAGGCATTGGATTAAGTGTAAACCACAGGTAAACTATAGACCTTGGTTAGTAACAATGCTTCAATATTTATTTAGGAGCTAACTCAGGCAAAAGTTATTATTAGGCTAAGTTTCAATTTTACAAGAATGAGATTCATAATTACATGCATTAATATTGAGGACTTGACATATAGGTCTGTTTTCTTTTGTTAGGCGCTGCTATGTACTCTAGAGAATCTCGCCTCTCTTTTTGAGAACATAGCAGGACTCCCTGAGGTGGAAGTTTAATATTTTGTTGTTAATTTTGTGGGACTCAACCTACTGAGATAACACACTATGGCAAGATGAACACATTCATAATCCATAGAACCATGCTCTAGGTACACCCTTTTCCACACATCCCACCACCACTGATACCCTGCACTTGTGACCCACCCCTACCATATTTGCAAAAGAACATTCCCACAATTGTATTTTCATTTACAGACTTCCACTTCCCCAGAGTTCACCAGTTACTTCCTTCAGCTGTACCCCCAGTTCTATGGATACTCCAACTCACCCCCCTCAACCCTGCTCACCCTCACACTCCAGTACCACTGACCCCACACACATCCCTGCACCACCATCACCCTCATCCATTGCCAAACTACCTTCTTCCACCTTAGCACAGGTTCTGTCCAGATTGAGCATTGGTTCACCACTATCTACTCCCTTTGTGTCTCCTGATAACGTATGTTCCATGCTGAGTCTGCTCAATATGCTTAGGTCATATCAGTGAGGTCATGCAATCTTTGTTCTTTAGTGACTGGCTTACTTCACTCAACATAAGGTTTTTGAGATTCATCCATGTTGTCACATGTGTCAACGCTTCATTCCTTCTTACAGCTGAGTAATATTCCATTGTAAATGTCACATTTTGCTTATTCTTATCCATTCTTCTGTTGATGGACACTTGGGTTGCTTGAAACTTTTAGCAATAGTGAATAATGCTGCCATTAACATTGGTGTGCATATATCTGTTCAAGTCCTTGCTTTCAATTCTTCTGCGTATATACCCAGCAGTGAGATTGCTGGATCAAATGGCAATTCTAGCTAGCTTTCTGAGGAACCACCAAACTGTCCTCCATAATGGCTGTGCCATTCTACATTTCCACCAGCAGTGAATGAGTGTTCCTATTCCTCCACATCCTCTCCAACACTTGTAGTTTTCTGTTTTTTTGTTTTTGTTTTTGTTTTAGCAGCCAGTCTAATAAAGGTAAGCTAAATCTCATTGTAGTTTTGTTTTACATTTCCCTAATAGCTAGTGAGGTTGAGCATCTTTTCATGTGCCTTTTTTGACATTTGTATTTTCTCTTTGGAAAGGTGTCTATTCCAATCTATTTCCCATTTTAAAAATGGGTTGATTGAATTTTTATTTTAGAGATGTATAATTTCTTTATATGCTGGATATTAGACACTTATCAGATACATGATTCCTAAATATTTTCTCCCATTGAGTGTCTGCTTCTTCACTTTCTTGACAAACTCATTTGAAGAACAAAATTTTTATTCTTGTGGAGATCTCATTTATCTATTTTTTTTTTCTGTCGTTGCTCATGCTTTGGATGTAAAGTTTAAGAAACTATTTCCTGCTTTAAAATCTCATATATGCTTCCCTACATTATTTTCCAGGAGCCTTATGGTCTTGGCTCTTTTATTTAGGTCTTCAATCCATCTTGAGTTAATTTTTGTAAAGGGTATGAGATGGTGATTCTTTCTCATTCTTTTGGATATGGATATCCAGTTCTCCCAGCACCATTTGTTGAAGAAATGATTCTGTCCCAGTTGAGTGGACTTGGTTGCTTTGTTGAATATCAGTTAGCTGTATATGTGCAGGTCTACATCAGAACTCTCAATTTGGTTTCATTGGTAGGTATGTCTATCCTTGTGCCAATACCATGAAGTTTTGACCACTGTAGCTTTGTAATAGGCTTTAAAGTCAGGTAGTGTTAGACTTCTAATTTTGTTTTTCTTTTTCAAGATGTTTGTTGGCTATTTGGGCCTCTTACTATTCCAAATAAGTTTTATAATTGACTTTTCCACTTCAGTAAAAAATGTTGTAATTTTTATGGCAATTGTGTTAAATCTGTAAGTCAATTTGAGTAGGATAGACATCTTAATGATATTTAGTATTCCAATCCCTGAACATGGAATATTCTTCCATTTATTTAGGTCTTCTTTGATTTCCTTTACCTAATGTGTGGGTTTTTGTGTACAAGTCCTTTACATCCTTATTTAAGTTTATTCCTAGATATTTGATTCTTTTAGTTGCTATTGTAAATGGAAAATTTTCATGTTTTCTTCTTCAGATTGCTCATTATTACTGTACAGAAATACTACTGATTTTTGGGTGTTGTCTTTATATCCCACTATTTTACTGAACTCATTTATCAGCTCTAGAAGCTTTGTTGTAGATTTTTCAGGGCTTACTATATATAAGATCCTGTCATGTGCAAATAGTGAAAATTTTAATTCTTCCTTTCCAATTTGGATTACTTTTATTTCTTCTTCTTGCCTAAGTGCTCAAGCAAGTACTTCAAATACAATGTTAAATAAGAGTGGTGAGAGTGGGCATCATTGTCTTACTCCAGATCTTAGAGGGAAATCCTCTAGTGTTTTACCATTGAGTATGATGTTGGCTGTGGGTTTTTCATATATATCCTTTAGTATGGTGAGGAGTTTCATTCTAGTCCTACCTTTCAAAGTATTTTTATCAAGAAGGGATGCTGTACCTTGTGAAATGCTTTTTCTGCATTAGTAGAGATGATCATGTGATTTTTTCTTTCAATCTGTTAAAGTGGTATATTATATTGATTGATTTCTTATGTTGAACCATCCTTGCATTCTTGGGACAAAACCCACTTGATCATGGTGTATAATTTGCTTCATGTGATGTTGAATACAATTAGCAAGCATTTTGTTGAGGATTTCAGCACCTAAGTTCATTAAAGAGATTTGTTTTCTTTTCTTGTGGCATCCTTATGTGGTTTTGGTATTATGGCAATGTTGGCATCACAGCATGAGTTAGGTAAAATTTCCTCTGCTTCTTTTTTGTTTTGGAAGAGTTTAAGGAGGATTAGTGTTAGTTCTTTCCAGAATGATAGGTAGATTTCACCCATGAAGGCATCTAGTCCTGGGTTTTTCTTTGTTAGGATTTTTTTGTTTATTCATTTTTATACAAATCACTTTTATTGATACATATTTAAAAAGAACACAATTCACCCAAAGTGTACAACCAATGATATTTGGTATAATCACATAGCTGTGTGTTCATCATTTCAATAATTATTACAGCATTTTCATTATTTCAATTCTAATAATAAACAAAAAAAACAAACAAACAAAAAAGAAAATTCCTCACCTCTCAATCTCTGTATGCTTCCCCCACTGTGCACACATGGTGCTTCTGTCTATTCACTCCAAAGTGTATAATCAATGGCTTTTTGTATAATCACAATGTTGTACATTCATCATCTCAAAAATTTTAGAACAATTTCATTACTACAAAAAGAAAGACTTCACACCCCTTTGCATTCCTTCCTCAGATCTACATAGCCACTAATCTTCTTTCATCTTTATAAACTGATTTATATTTACTTTTCATATAGATGGAGTCATACAATATGTAATACTCTGTGTCTGATCTCCTTCACTTAGTATAATGTTTTTTTGTCTGACAATAATATTTTGTAGTATTAATTTACATTTGTTCAGCTTCAAAGAAAAATGATCTTGTACATGCAATTCTACCCAAATTCATATTTCACATAATATATTTATATTTCACATAATATATTTAGTTCATAATAGGACAACCATACAGTATTTGTCCTTTTGTGTCTGGCTTGCTTCACTCAACATAATGTCCTCCAGGTTCATCCATGTTGCCATGTTTCACATCTTCATATCTTCTTACTGCTGTGTAATATAACATTGTGTGTATACTCCACAATTTGTTTATCTATTCATCAGTTGATGGACACCTGGGTTGTTTGAAACATTTGACTATCATGAATAATGCTGCTATGAACATTGGTGTGCAGATATCTATTTGTGTCATTGCCCTCAGTTCTTCTGGGTATATACCTAGAAATGGTATGGTTGGGTCCCACAGCACGTCTACATTCAAAGAAATAAAGGAGACTCCTATCTCACACCTTATACAAAAATTAACTCAAAATGGATCAAGGACTTAAATATAAAAACAACAAACATGAAACTCCTAGAAGAAAATGTAGGAAAACGTCTTTAAAATCCCATGGTAAGCAGTAGTTTCTTAAGCAATACACCCAAAGCACAAGCAACAAAAGAAAAAATAGATAAGTGGGACCTCCTCAAAATTCAACACTTTTGCACCTCAAAGGGCTTTATCAAAAGGGTGAAAAGGCAGCTGACTCAATGGGAGAAAGTATTAGGTAATCACGTATCTGATAAGGGTTTAATATTCATGACATATAAGGAGATCATACAACTGAACAATAAAAAGACAAAGTATCAGATTCAAAACTACAATGAGATATCATTTCACACCTATTAGACTGGTCACTATTAAAAAATCAGGAAACTGTGAATGTTGGAGTGGATGTGGGGAAATAGGAATGCTTATTCACTGTTGGTGGGAATGTAGAATGGTACAGCCACTGTGGATTACAGTTTGGCAGTTCCTAAGGTTGGAAGGTTTTTGATGACTAGCTCAATCTCACTACTTATGGTTTGTCTGTTGAGTTTATCAGTTTCTTCTTTGTAGGTTGTTTGTGTATTTATAGAGTTTTTTCATTTCATCTAAGTTATCCATCTTCTTGGCATATAATTTTTCAAAGTATCCTCTTATGACACTTTTATTTTTGTGGGATGGGTGGTGATATCATCTCTCTCATTTTTTTATTTTATTTTATTACATCCTCTCTTTTTTTCTTTTTTAGTCTATCTATAAGGGTTTGGCAATTTTATTAATCTTCTCAAAGAAACAGTTTTTGGTTTGGTTAAAATTTTCTAGTGTTTTTTATATTCTCAATTTCATTTAGTTCTGCTTTAATTTTTATTTCCTTCTTTCTGTTTGCTTTGAGATTAATTTGTGGTTCTTTTTCTAGATCTTCCAGGTGTGCAGTTTGGTCTTTGATTTTAGCTCTTTCTTCTTTTGTAATATAGGCACTTATGGTTATAGATTTCCCTGTCAGCACTGCTTTAACTGCATTGCCTAAGTTTGTTTTTTTTTTTTTTAAGATTTATTTATTTATTTATTTACATCTATCCATTTTGTCCCCTCAACCCCGTTTTTGCTGTTTTGTGTCCATTCACTGGCAATTCTCTGTGTCTGTTTCCTGCCCTCTCTTCTCATCTTTCTCCTCTTGTCTTCACCAGGATTCGATCCTGGGAAACTCTGATGTGGGAGAGAGGCATCCTACTGCCTGTACCACCTTAGTTCCTGGTTTTTTTGGCATGTCTTATCTTGGCTCTCCCTTGTGTTACTCTCCTGTTACACCATCATCTTGCTGCGTGGCTCAGTGGGGCCTGATGGCACACCCACTCGCAGGGCCTGGCAACACACCCACTCGCGGGGCCTGGCAATGCACCCACGTGTGGGGCCTGGGTAGTTCACCTGCTTGCAGGTCCTGACGGCGCACCCATGTACAGGGCCTGGCGACCTGTGCACCTTCTATATTTTTCTTTAGTTTTCCCAGGAGGTCCCAGGGATCAAACCCAGGTCCCTCCATATGGGAGACAGACACCTAACCATTTGAGCCACAGCCGCCCCTCTGCATAAGTTTTGATATGTGGTGTTCTCATTTTCATTCGTTTCTAGGTAGTTACTGATTTCTTTTGAAATTTTGTCCTTGACACAGTGGTTGCTTAAGTATGTGTTGTTTAATCTCCGGTTAGTTTTGCCTTTGTTTGCCTCATGTATTTTCGAGCACCCTGGTTAGGTGCATAAATATTTGCGATTTTTCTTTCTTCTTGAAAGAGTGTCCCTTTTATTAATATACAGTGTCCTTCTTTGTCTCTTACAATAATTTTGCATTAAAAGCCTATTTTGTCTGATATTAGTATAGCTATTACTGCCCTCTTTTGGTTGTTGTTTTCATGTAAAATAGTTCCAACCTTTCACTTGTAGATAGCATATAGATGGGTCATATTTCCTTATCCATTCTGACAATCTGTGCCTTTTGATTGGAGAGTTTAATACAGTAACACTCAATGATATTACTGTCAAGGCATTACTTACATTAGCCATTTTTCTTTAGGTATATGTCATACTTTTTAACAAATCAATTTTATTGATACATATTAATAAGGCATGAATCCATCCAAAATGTACAATCAACATTATTCAGTATAATCACATAGTTTTACATTCTTCATTTCAATCATTTTTAGAGCATTTTCATTTTTGCAATAACAATAGTAATAAAACAAAATACAAACAAACAAAACTCATCATTTCTTTAAATCTATTTATCTTTTTAGCCTTTTAGTTACTATTCCTAATACTCTCTCTTTCTACACTCACCTCCAACCCTCTCTCTCCTGTTTTTTCCTTTCAATCTCCAGAAATCCCTTTAATATTTCTTGAAGGATAGGACTCTTGTTGAAAAACTCTCAATTTCTATTTATTGTGAATAATTTGAACTCTCCCTCATATTTTAATGCCAGCTTTGCTGGATTCAGATTTCTTGACTGGCAGTTTTTCTTTTTCTTTTAGCACGTTAGCTATGTCATACCACTGCCTTCTCACCTCCATAGTTTCAGATGAGAAATCAGCATTTAATCTTATAGAGCTTTGATTATATGTGATGGATCTCTTTTCTTTTGCTGCTTTCAGAATTCTCTCTTTGTCTTGAGCATTTTACAATCTGATAAGTATGTGTCTCAAGTTAGGCATGTTAGGATTTATACTGCTTGCAGTGTACTGTGCTTCCTAGACACATGCATCCATGTCCTTCATAAGAGTTACTAAATTTTTAGCCATTATTTCCTCCAGCACTTCTTCTGCCCCCTTTCCCTTTTCTTCTCCCTGTAGGATGCCAATAATGTATATGTTTGTGCATTTCATGTAGTCATTCAATTCCCTGAATCCCTGTTGAATTTTTTCTTTTTACTTTTTGTCTGTTCTACTATCTGTGCAATTTAAGATGTTTTATCTTCAATGTCACTAATTATTTCCTCTGCCTGTTCAAATCTGCTGTTATGTGCTTCCAGTGTATTTTTAGATTCTTGTGTTTTACCATTCATCACCATCAGATATGTTATCTTTTTATGTATTTTTGTGATTTATGCTGTATGTTCCCCCAATGTTTTCTTAATATTCTTTATCTCTTTCTTCATTAAGTTGATTCATGGTATTTGTTTAGACATCCTTGATTAGTTGTTCCATGTTCTGTATCTCCTCCTGCTTTTTAGTTTGTTCATTAGACTGGTCTATGTCTTCCTTTTTCTTTGTATGGCTTGTAATTTTTTTGTTGATGTCTAGGCATTTGTTTATCTTGATGGGCTTATTCAGTTGGTTAGCATCCCTTTCTATTCCAGGGTCTTATTTCATTTTGTTTTTTGTTAAGGGTCCCTTTTAATACTTGGTTCCATTTATCTATGTCTTGTAGCTGTCTGTGTTCCCCACAAAAATATTAAAACCATAAAAAAGGAAAGAAAAAAAAGAAGAGAAAAAGAAATTAATAATAGAAAGGGATGGAAAAGAAGCCATAACAGAGCCAGGAAAAAAATAAGTAATAAGAATGAAATATAAAAATAAAAAGGAATAAGATAAAAGGTGGAAGGAAAAAAAGAAGCAGAAAAAAAAATAAAGACCAGAAAGATGAGAAGAGAAGAAAGAAAATGAACACTAATTCAGGGAAGGTGGAATGAAAGAAAATCAAAGGAAAAGGAGAAAATGAAAAAAAGAAGGTAAAATAAGGAGAATAAAGATAAAAAGGAAAAAAGAAAATGAAAAATCAAGTCTCCCTCTTAGGACACTAACAACCATCTCTGGCTGCCACTGTTCATCAATCACCCTGTCACCCGCCCTCTGCAAGTAAGATACCTAGATGTAGAGAAAAAAAAAAAAAAAGAATAAAATATAGAAAATAATAAAATAATAAAAAATACGAAAACCTAAAAAAAAAAAAAAAAATCAGGCTAAGTTCCCTGTCACAAATTTGCTTGTTCACAGCTCCCCTTCCTGCAGGAAGCTGACTGGATGCCTGACAACCTGCTGGATCACTCTCTGGCTCTCTTCTCTTCCAGGCCATTTGGGCACCTGACAGCTTCTGGCTGCCTCTCCTAACTCTTCAGCTCTTGGGTACCTGTCAGCCCAACCCCTCATTCAACCAATTCCTCTGATGATGGGTGAGCTGCCTGATCAGCTCCCCATTCCCTTCTCCCTGCAGCCACTCCAAACCTGGCTGGTGCTTCTCCTTTTCCCAGAACTGGCTGAGATCTGGTCTGCCCCTCATCTCTCCTCCACCCTACCCCTCTCTCTCCCTGAGCCAGCTGGGTGCCAGTCCCCGTACCTGTTTGTCCTGCAGTTCCCCCGCCTTGAGAGAAAGCATCACCCTAATGGCATCTTGATTTTGTGGACTTGTCCTAGCTTCAAAACCTTGCATCAATAAATTCCCATTGTTTAAGTCAATTACCATTTCATGATATTTGTTTTAGCATCCAGGAAATTAAAGCATACATATATGATTACTATGATTTCTTGATGAATTGATGTTTCTGAAAATAGGAAGTGACTTTCTTTGTCTCTGATAATACTCCTTGTTGTAAGGTATATGTTGTATAATAATAATAATAATATTGCCACACTTGCTTTCTTATGATTATTATTTGCAAGGTATATAATTTTCTATTTATTTACCTATTTTTGATGTTATGTTTAAAGCGCATCTCTTGTAGACAGCAAATAGTTGGGTTTTGCATTTTTAACCAGTCAGAAAATCTTTGCCTTTTTAATTAGAGTGTTTAATTAGAGTGTTTAATTCAAAGAAATTTAATGTAATTTTTTTTATGGTTTGGTTTAAGTCTAACAACTTGATTGTTATATTCTGTTTGCTCTATATGTTTCTGTTTTCTTTTTCTCTTTCTTTCCTGCCTTTTGTTTGAGTATTTCGATATTGTTGGATACTCCCTTATAATTTCTCTGAAAGATTTGTTATTTTAATGACTGCTGTATGTATTAGTGAGCAAAGGCTCACTGCCTGACATGCACAGAAGCCAATATTATGACATTGGGATTTTGAAAAAAGAAAGAGTTTTGTTGTGAGGTCAACAGGCAAAGAGACAGGAGACAAGGCTCAAATCTGACTCTTAAATCTGAAAGTTAGGAAAGATTTTATGGGAATGAAAGTAGGGAGGTGTGACTTCGCATCATCCAGTTGGTTAATTACAGAATTGTTCATATGGTGTCACATGGACATTAGGCCAGATCTTCCTCATTGAAGGACCTTTCACATTTGATTTGCTTCTCATGTTTCTCTGTCCTCATAATTTTGGTTCTGAGGGAGGTGATCTTTGTTCCTGGTTTTTCAAAGGTTGTCTAAAAGGCAATAGTCTGTGCGTCTGTGCATGCTCAGCGTATATGACCTATGGTTAAGTTAGGCTGCCTGCAAAACAAGGAAAGGTCACAGAAAAAGGATGTCATGACAAAGTGCGTTTAGTCTATGCATGGCTTCAATTACAATATAAATCTTTGACTTATCACTGTTTCTTTAGAGTAAATATTGTATAATTTAACATTAAATATAAAACAAAGTAAAAATAAATCCTCACAATAGTATAATTCCATTTTTCTCTCCATTCTTTTTGCTATTGTTGTCACATATTCTATAATTCTATAAACATTATAAAACTCACTAGACAATGCTTTATTTTTGTCTAAACAGTCAATTATTTCTTAAAGAAATAACAAAAGAAAAATAATACAGTAGTCTTTGATATTTATCAAGATATTTACACATTTTTTGTTCTTTGTCCTGCTCGTAGATCCTAGCTTTCGTACAGTATCATTTTCCTTCAGCCTGAAAAAAAAATTTCCTTTAACAGTTTTTGCAATGTTGGTTTGCTTACAATGATGTTCCTCAGTTTTTCTTTCTCTGAAAATACGCTTATTTCACTCTGACTTTAGGGATATTTTCAGTAGATATACAATCTTGTGGATGGCTTAATATATAATATGTCGTGGAGAGTCAGAATTATGATGTCTTCTTTTAATTATTTATATATTAAGGAATTTGGCCTCCAAAAAGAGGTCCAGCCTTTGTCCCTGCCCCTGGGAATAATTTCTACCACTTTGGAGTTCCTCATGATAGAAATGTTGTTGTAATACAAGATGGGTTCTCCAGACGACATCTGATCATTTATACTAAGGAGATGTAGGGTATGGTCGCCCTCACTCTTAGTTTTAGTGTGGGGGATGGTCATTCAAGACCAACTATGTGATTAGGGGATTGGGGCTGGAAGTTGCGTTCAACCATCTTTGATCCAATCAATCATGCCTACTTAATGAAACACTAATAAAAACTTGAAAAAGCTTCCCTGGTTTGTAATAACATTGATGTGCCAGGAAGGTGATACATCCTGACTCCATGAGGAGAGGACATGGAAGCTTTGCATTTAAGACCCTCTCAGACCTCACCCTATGTGTTGCTTATTTGTATCCTTTTTGCTATAATAAAACTAATCATAAGTATAGTGCTTTCCTGAGTTTTGTGAGCCATTCTAGTGAATTACCAAACCTGAGCGAGTGGGGAGAACACTTGAATGTGTAGCAAGTTGGTCAGATGTAAGGAACCCCAGTTTTGTAGCTGGTGTCTGAAGTGAGAAGAATTTTGTGAGGACTGTGGTCTGAACCTGTGAATATGAAGTAGCTCCTGGTAGAGTCAGAATAACATTGTAATTTTGTATCAGAAGTTATCGCATTTTAATTAAATTTTGTTCTGGCAGATAATCAAATTGCTGTCAGATACTTTTGATACCATTAAGTTTGCTTTTATTCTTTATTAGATTGGGTCTATTTCAGTTTTGTCTTTAATCTTACGGTATAGCTGTTATTCTAGGCTATGGTCCTTACTCCTTCCTACCTACTGCATGTCTGAGGTGCTTAGCTTAATGAGATATCTCTCCACTTGCTAGGCTAGAACCTCAATTCTCTTGGTATGGCCCAGATTCCAGTTTCTAATTCAGCTTTCATACCCACAGCACTTGCTCTCTTAGGTATCATGAAGTCTTGTTTTGTGCATGTACATTACTATCCTCAACAATAAACTGCATGGAAAACTTCTTCATGCTTCGGGGTTTTCTTCCCTCATAGTCACGTTTTGTCTGGTTCTATGCCATGCAAATTAAAAGTCCATGTCAGCATCCTGAGCTCCAGTCTCTGCTTTCACATCTCAGCAAGACCTGCTGTCTCTACCTGGAATCCACCGTTGATGTTGCTATCAAGAGAATGCCTCCAGGCAGAGATCTTGAGTAAGCATGGAGCTCACTTCTTTCTTTCAAAGATCTGGTCCTACACTGCCTTATTTTCAATGCCTGAAATCAGTTGCTTCATATATTTTGTCTAATTTTTTAGTTGTTTATAGCAGGATGGAAATTTCAGTCTACCTAAACTATTGACAGGAGGTGGAAATTCCCATAGTCATTTATATTTTACTTACCTAAAGCTTGATATTTTAAATTAAGTCTCAGAAGTCATGGACTAAAAGTATATCCAAAGTATATGACCCAACTTATAAAATCACAGCCAATTAGAAAATCCAAATGATTGTGAGTTTGATTAATTTCTTTCATTAACAATAGAAGAAAATCTTTGATTTAAATTGTTAGAAAATTGAAAATGGAGTCATATTTTATAAAATAGATGCACTCAAAGTTATACATAAAACTACAGGCTCTGTTTGATAACTAAACTAAAGAAATCAGATAGTTTTCTTAATTTAAGCAGATTCATCCTGGGTTTTTACTGTATATCTTGACTGTCAATGTTTCCATTAAAAATTTTATAATTTGATACACTCATTCCTTGTTAAATCCATCCTTTTTTTCCTTCTTTTTTGCATTACTCTTTCAAAATCTCCCTCTTTCAAAATACTTCCCTTTTGCCTACTCCTCTCCCACATTTTTTTAGTTTTCAATCTTAATTCTTTGTTTCTATTTCTCAGAACTGCATATATTCTGTTTCTATGGAATGATGTTCTCCTCTCTGCTTACAAATCTTATCTCATCAATTACTTTATACATTTACCTTGCTGACTCAAAATGCTCTGTGCCTCCTCTCTGTATGCTATATAGGTATATCTAGTTCTTTAAAATTAGCTAAATGTAAGTTTTCCCACAGTCCTTAATGCTCCAATTGACTCGATCATTCCTTTTTCTATGGTCATATCTGATCTCCATTTAGGAATATTCCTAACGTAAATAGGCTAATCCATGAAAGCTTAAGAGAGTCATCTCAGAAAACTGGACAGAGTTGTAATTTTAAATTAACCTTCTGACAAGTTGTTTTACAGATGAATGTTTAAAATAAAGAAATCTAAACTGGAGGTAAAAAGGAATATTCTGAAATGGGCTCTGAAAAATGACTAACATTCCCTATTCTTTTATGTAGCATCCATGTAGCCATTCAAATTACTGCTGTTAACTTAGGGTACCTCATTAATTTTCAGAAATGTTTCATTTATATGAGGCAGGAAAGCCCTGCTCCCTTATAAGTACTTCATATTTCCATTTCAAGTGAAAAGAAATTGAATGGAAATATAGCTCATAAAAAATGAAAGCTGCAAATAAGTAAGCTCCTGACATTTAGTAGAAATGACAGCTTGGATGGGAGAAGAAAATTTGGTTCATATCCAGCTTCAGATTTATCTGCAAGATTATTGGAGAAGTGATGAAAATTTATCTCCAGAGGTCATATAACACCCGTTACCTAAGCAGTTCTCAATTACTTGTGCTGTGGGTACATACACACTTGGGCCTTTAGTGCATTCACCGAAAGATACATTGCAATTATGCTGACCATATTTTCTAAGCCAAACAACGTGTCACATGATCTGACATCAGTATATAATATTGCAATCAAGATTGCTATAAAGCAAGCATTCTTAACCTTTTTTGTTCCACAAACTCCTTTGCCAGGCAGGTGAAATGAATACTGCTGTAGTTTATTGCATACATTCATAAGTATAGGAAATGCTAGATTTAAGTTAGAGGTCAGAGAAAATAAAGATAATAAGTTGATTTTTTTCAGTTCAAGCTCACAGACCCCCTGAAATCTTTGGGGACCCATGGACCCCTAGTTAAGAACCTCTGCTTTAGAGAATCTAGAATATTATAATCATTATAATGCATAAAGAGTAGAGCTGAAGATGAAAACTGACATTCAATGAACATTATCGTGTATTAAACATATTATATATTGCTCTGTTGATTTTTAACAATATTTTTATTGTTAGGTAGGAATTATTAGTCATTTTTTAATTATAAAGGAATGGAGATACAACTAGTAAGTGACAAAGACAGAATATGAATCTTAGTTTGATGCCAAAGCCCATATTCTTTAAAACTATATAATCTTACCTTTCAAGGAATAAAATCAACTAGAGAGGCACTCAGAATTCAGACTACAAGTGTGTAAATTGAGACATAAGCAGGGTAATGTGTGAATAAATATTTAAGAATTTCATGAAAGTAAAGATTTTAGAATATGGTAGATATAGAGATAGCAATAACACCATCAACAACAATGAAGGCATTTGTTAATTGTACAGTATGAGCCAAGCACTGTGATAAGTACTTACTGTTAATCTTCCCAGAAACTCTATAAGACAGTGATTATTACCTGCATGTTAAAGAGGATCAGGTAATACTGAGTAGGGCCAAAAGCTCTGGTGTCAGTGTACTCGTGTTCAGGTCTGTGATCTGACATCTACTACTGTGTGATCTGGGGTAATAGATATGTCTTCGTGCATCCATTTCCTCATCAGTAAAATGGGCATAAGAAAGCTATCACAAAAACTGTTCATAAAATAATCCAGGTAAACCATGTTATTATTCTTATTGCTGATATTATTCTTAAATGATGGCCTCAGGATACAGTGCAGAGTAGCTAATTTCCTTTTCAGGAGTAATTTTCTAGCTTTCTCTCTACTTAGTGAAGCAGGAGATTTTTTCAAGATATACACCTAAAAGGCTCTGCTTGTTACTAAGTATAAGCAAATTTGATCAGGTTTAACACAATGAATAGCAATGTTTTTGCTGAGGTATCAGTGGGACCATATTTTCTGTCTTCAAATATCATACTTGATAGTCCATACCTTTACTAAAATGATGTGCAATTTGCCATGTTTTAAACACAATAGCCCCAAAACCAGTCTGTCTCATTTTGCCAGGCTGCTGTAACAAATACCGCACAATGCATTGGTTTAAACAACAAGAATTTATTTGTGCACCGTTTTGAGGCTAGAAAAGGTCCAAAATCAAGGTATTAGAAAGACTTTCTTTCTTCTGGAGTCTATAGCATTTTGGCGCTGGCTGATGGTGATTCTTGGAGTTTCTTGGCTTGTACCTCTGCCTCCTGTCACATGGTGATCTGTCTCTCATTGTGTGCTCTTTCGGTATTTGCTGACTTTCAGCATTTTCTTGTGGGCCTTCTCCCACTTCTGGCTTTGGGCTTCTTCTCTTTATAAGACCTCAAGTAGAATGGATTAAGACCCACCTGCATTCAGTTGGACCACAATTTAACATCTTCAAGAGGTCCTAATTAAAATGGGTTCACATCCACAAGAACAAGGATTAAGACTAAGAATATGTCTATATTGAGATACATAATTCAACCACACAGTCTATGTACCAAGTAGGAGTCATAGGTGGCTATTACTTTCACTTGAAAATATTTTAATTTAAAAAGTTTGCAAATATTTTTCAAAATTTGGACACATTTTCATGAAGTAATTTGAATAGGTGCTAGAGACTGCTAAGTGTCCATTAACAGCCAGAAAATAAACAGATTGTGCATATCTTGATGGCTGTGAAAAGGAGTGGATAAAAATATGGGTTCAGGAGCCAGTGTGCTTAGTCTTTTATCCCAGTTCTGTCACTCACCAGCTGTGTTGACCATGGACACAACACTTAGCCTCTTTGTGCCTCAGTTTCCTCAAACTCAAAATGGAACATTAATAATATAAACTTCCTAGGAATAGTAAAGTTTAAGTGAGTTAATACTATACAACATGTTGTTCCAAGGAGCATGCAGACACTTAATAAGCATTCAATGCTAAATAAATATTATAATTAACAATTATTTCTTTCAATCATTGATAGTTGATTTATTTCAGAGGAATTCATTATAATTTGTAAGAGGATGCAAAAAAATTTTGTGAAGATAAAATTTTTTTGCTTATTTAATTTGTAGTGATTATTAACAAATTCAATGGAACACATTTCATCATTAGTTTGGGAGGAAATAGTGAAAGCTGATATATAATCTTTCAAGTTGGGTATGGCCTAAATGTGTTCACATTCTTTGAAACCACGGTTTAGTTCTGGGTATTCCTGTCAAAGAAATAATTGCAGATGTGTGTGAAAAGTATATATAAGGGGGAGCGGATGTGGCTCAGATGGTTGGGCGTCTGTCTGCCATATGGAGGGACCTGGGTTCGATCCCTGGGACCTCCCAGTAAAATAAAAATATATATATATAGAAGGCGCATGGGCTGCCAGGCTCTGTGTGCCGGTGAGCCGCCAGGCCCTGGGAGCCATGCAGCAAGATGATGACGTAAAAGGAGAGAGACAAGACGAGATGCTCCGAAACCTCCGAAAACCAAGAGCCGAAGTGGCGCAGATGGCTAGAACACCTCTCTCCTACATCGGAGGTCTTCAGGATCAAATCCTGGTGAAGACTGGAGGAGGAGGATGAGAAGAAATGAAACAGACACAGAGAATTGCCCAGCGAATGGACACAAAACAGCAAATGGGGAAGGAGGGGGTTTAAAATGGATCAAGTAAATAAATAAATCTTAAAAAAAAAAAAAGTATATATAAGGATGTTCAGGACAGTATAATTAATAATACTAAAAACTTGGCAAGAAACTAAATGTCCAACATTGGGGAATTAATTCTTAAATCATGGTGTAACATGATAGAATACCATGTAGCCATTACAAAATCAGGTTATTCAGTAATATTTATTGTTGTATGCTAAGTTAAAATTAAAATAGATATAAAACACTGTGCCTTACCATGATGTATAAAGCCAAACATGTGTATTGATATTTACATATAAATTGCATATACACCAACATATTTGTAATGGGGGCATTTGGTTGTAGGGTTATGAAATATTTTTCTTTTGTGATTTTCTGTATTTGCCAAGTTTTTGGAATTGAATGTATGTTAATTTTATGCTTATAAAAGGGTATTAAAAGAAATTATGACTATAAATATGGGAGCACTTATACTTCAAGTCATAAAAATTATAAGAATATAAGTGTTGAGAAAATAAAATCCAAAACAAAAATAAATAAATATAAGCACATTTTCCCCATCTGATAGAGTTAACAAACACAATTTAGATGACTTTATAGTTCTAAAGAGCACACACATTTAAAAATAAACCGTTAGTTTGAGAAGCATCACAGGCCTAAACTTTTAGATTGCTGATAATTGGTGGACATTAACCACTTTATAATCTTAACTGTGTTTTGATTTTTCATAATAAAGGCTAATACAACTATAAACAGATCATTATGTGAATTTACTTCCCTGGTGAAAACATTGATGTTCATTTCATTACCAGAAACTTAATCTATTAAAGTTGTGAAGAATGGAGAACTCCTTTAAGTATTTTGATTCATTTGCTTCTTCAAAAAACATTTACCAAATACTTTCTAAAACTATTAAAGCCCTGAACTGGGCAATTGAAATACAGAAATGAATTGCAAGGTTCCTGCACTAAAGGAACTAACAACCAAGTCAAGAAATAAGCAAGTGCACAACAAGTTTTAATATAGTGTGTTACAATATATTATCTTGCATTGTTTGTATTATATATAGTCCTATATAATACAATGTGTTGTGTTCTGTGTTAGCCCTTAAAAGGAAATGCATTTTGTTGCATTGTATTAACTCTTTCCAGAGGTTTGAATCATTTGAAAAATGTGGCTCACCTTATCATCCAACACCGCAAATAGGCATCATATCCCAAGCTGTGTGATAGTGTTCTTTTAGATAAAACGCTTTGCTAATGCTTTGTTATATATATGTGTATATAGATTGATATGATGACTTAATTAACTCAAGCATAAGAAAGCAATACACAGACATTTATTTATTCATTTTATTAAACTTCTGTTAATAATTGGGAGAATAAGAAATAAGAAAAGGATTGTCTACAAACAGGAGTCCAACTGCTGTATCATAATCCTTCATGATATACATACATATAGATATAAGCTCACCAAACTGGGAGATACACCAACTTACCTGGTCCACAACTGGCCAGAGTCCCAATTGGATGCAATATAAAGACATATATGTATATCTAGTTAGTGAACCTTTTTTAATGATGGAAAGAATACAAAATAAGCAAAGGATTGTTTATAAACAAGGGTCCAACTGCTATATCCCAATCCCTCATACATGTGAATGTATGCATACATACATTCACATGCTCACCAAACCAGGGGACACACCGATATACCTGGCCCACCTCCAGCCAGAGTCCCGGATGGATGCAATATAAATACCTATATGCATATCTAGTTTAATAAGTCTATACTGACAATTAGAGTGAGAAACAAGAATAACATAATCAATCAAAAGATTAAATCAATATTGAACAGAGTCATAGAATGACAGAAAAATAAAGCAGTCTTAAATATAAACTCACTAACATCTAGCTCTCGGCTGGGAAGTCCCAAATTGGTAGCCGATACCAGAGTCTTGATTGAAAATAACACCTGTGCAGAGCACCCGCTCCCAGGGTGGGTCTTCAATTGGCCTGACCAGGGACTGTCCCTTTTATTGCTCTCATAATCAATGAACTCAATACTATAGATGCCAACATGTGAGAACTGAGTCAATTCCCAAGGAAGTGGCCAGCCTTCCCAGAAAGGAACATAATACTCCCCGGAATTCACCCTATCTGTTCTTATTTGTTGCAAAACATCCCCAATGTGCCCACTCTTCTAGTTCTCATCATTCCTCCTAAAAGATGAAAAGTGCTGACTAGCGAAGCATTGGTTTCCTGATTAACAAAGTTTCCTGCATGATGTTTCACTTTTAGGTTGAACAATACTCACCAAACTTTTTTCTAATAATACAGTTATATTTAAAGCCATAGAATCAAATATTCTGTCCTTTATCAAACCAATTTCACCAAAATCAACAGAAACTTGCTACAGTAGTTACTAGTCACTGATAGATATGGAAAAGCACATCTAAATTGATTAAGAGAGTGGCACTGAAATTTTTGAACTGAAGTGAAGGTGTAAGACTATTTAATTCACTGGTTTTAAAACTTTTCAAGTTCTTCACTTGGCAGATAGTTGTCTAAGACTTGACATAATCAGTATTAAGTGTTTTAAGGTATAAAAGGATGAAAGTATATTTGGATTTTCATATCATTGACATTCCAAGGGATGAGTGCACAACCACTCATCATTTTGAGTTGCAAAGAGATTTTGTGATTCAAATTGGAAAAGAAATATTCACCTAGTCATCACAAATATAGAAGTGGTTTTGACTTTGATAGCACTCAAAATTAGTGAGAAAAATAACATCTCAAAATCATGTGGTAACATCAAAATATTAACACAGCATCAGCATGCATTACTGTCTACCTATTCTAGAACTGTTCCAGATTCATAGTTCAGAAGCATTCATCAGCTTTTATCTACCTAGTAAAATATACAAACCTCTCTGGGTCTCTGCCAATCTTTTAGATGGACTCAAGCTGATTAGTGTTCCTAAAAGTTATAGTCAGTACAGCTGGGGAGCAGTTCTGCTACTTTGAATATGCTTATGACAAACCTAAAATGATGTGGAAGTGGAAAAAATAATAGAAGCAGGAATTATTGGTCATTAATGGCCAAAAATACTTTCAGTGAAAAATAGCATATAGTAATCTTGACAGCCAAATCTGTTGGACCATGCCCTGCTATCTTCTCCTGTCACACTCAAGTCGCCTAAAGGTACTGTGGCCAGTACTAATTGGCAGGTGTATAAAAACCACCGAGAAGCTTCTTAAAAGGGAATTCATGACTGCATGAGATAAAGTGTTTATCCTCAAACAAAATAAACCTGTTTCTTGGTTTTATAGGAAGTTCTAGGGTAGAGAAGATAATTATGATAAAAATGATGATGAAGTGGGTGATGATGACAGTGATAATGATGATGTTAATAACAAGCACTTGTATGGTCCTCACTCATTAATAAGCATTATTTATAATTATTCCTATATTTAATTCATTTCATCTTTGTTTTAGTTTCCTGGCTACTCAAGCAAATACCTTGCAATGTTTTGGCTTAAACAATGAGAATTTATTAACTCATGGTTTGAGGCTAAGAGGAAGTCCAAATCAGGGTGTCACCAAGGCAATGCCTTCTTCATGAAGACTGGCATTCTGGGCCTGGCTGCTGGTGACCTTTGGTCCTTGCCCTCTCTGTCACATAGCAAGGCACATGGTGGCCTCTCCTAGCCTTTCTCTTTTCTTCCAGGTTCTGTTTACCTTCAGTTTCTTGTTTCCTGTGGCTTTCTTTCTCTGTCTGAGTTTCATTCCATTTTATGACTGAATAATACTCCATTGTATGTATATACCACATTTTATTTATCCATTCATCAGTTGATGGACACTTGAGTTACTTCCACCTTTTGGCAATTTTGAATAAAGCTGCATGAAGCATCAATGTTCAAATACCTGTTTGATTCCTTGCTTTCAATGCTACCTAGTAGAGGGATTGTCAGGTCATGTGATAATTTTATACTTAGCTTTATGAGGAACTACCTAACTGTCTTCCACAGTGGCTTCACCATTTCACATTCCCACCAGCAATGAATGATTGTTCTTATTTTTCCACATCCTCTCCAACACTTGTAATTTTCTGTTTTTTTTTTTTTTTACTGTAACCATTTTAGTGGGTGTGAAATAGTAACTCATTGTGGTTTTTTTTAGGAGGTACTGGGGATTGAGTCCAGGACCTTGTATGTGTGAAGCAGAAGCTCAATCACTGAGCTACACCTGCTCCAATCTCATTGCGGTTTTGATTTGCATTCCCTTAATAGCTAGTGACGTTAAACATCTTTTCATATATTTTTAGCCATTTGTATATCTTTTTTGGAGAAATGTCTGTTCAAGTCTTTTGTCCACTTTTTAAATTGGATTGTTTGTCTTTTTGTTAAGTTGAAAGATTTCCTTATATATTCTTGATATTAAACTATTATTTTATATGCATCTTCCAAATATTTTCTCCCATTGTGTAGGTTGTCATTTTACTTTCATGATAAAGTTCTTTGATGCACAAAAGTGTTTCATTTTGATGAGGTCCCATTTATCAATTTTTTTTTCTTTTGTTGCTTGTGCTTTAGGTATAAAGTCTAAGAAACCATTGCCTAACATACGCTCCTAGAGATGCTTCCCTACAGTTTCTTCTAGGAGTTTGATAGTACTAGCTCTTATATTAAGGTCTTTGATTATTTTGAGTTGATTTTTGTATATGGTGTGAGGTAGGGGTTCTACTTCTTGTTTTTCAAATGGAGATCCTGTTTTCCCAACACCATTTGTTCACTCTTTCCCAATTGAGTGGTCTTTGTCACCTTGTCATAAATCAGTTGGCCATGAATATGAGGGTTGATTTTTGAGCTCTCCTTTCTATTCTATTGATCTATATGCCTGTCTTTTTGTCAGGACCATGCTGTTCTTTGTTTGTTTGTTTTATTTTGTTTTTTTTATTTGATTTTTTTATTTTAAAGAATCTTTAGATTACATAAATGTTACATAAAAATTATAAGGGATCCCCATATACCTCACTCCCTCCTCTTCCCACACTTTTCCATATTAACAACATACTTCATTAGTGTGGTACATTTGTTACACTTGATGAACTCATATTGAAGCATTGCTACAAACCATGTACTACAGTTTACATTATAGTTTACACTCTATCCAGCACAATTTTGTAAGTTAGCTGTTTTGATTACTTTGGCTTTGTAATAAATTTTATGAACAGAAGTGTGTGTCCTTTAACTTCATTCTTCTTTTTCAAGATGCTTATAGCTATTTGGTAACCCTTACCATTCCATATAAATTTGATGATTGCCTTTTCTATTAATGCAAAGAAGGTTGTTGGAATTTTGATTGGAATTGCATTGAAACTATAAGCTGCTTTTGGTAGTATTGACATCTTAACAATATTTAGTCTTCCAATCCATGAACACAGAATATCCTTCCATTTATTTAGATCTTCTTTAATTTATGTAAACAATGTTTTGTAGTTTTCTGTGTACAAGTCCTTTATATCCTTGGTTAAATTTATTTCTAGATACTTGATTCTTTTAGTTGTTATTGTGAATGGAATTTTTTCTTGATTTCTTTTTCTGATTGTTCATTACTTATGTACAGAAACATCACTGATTTGTGGTTGTTGATCTTGCACCCCGCCACTTAACTGAATTGATTTATTAGCTCTAGAAACTTTGTTGCACATTCTTCAGGATTTTCTGTATATATGATCAATTTGTCTACAAATAAGGAATGTTTTACTTCTTCCTTTCCAATTTGGGTGTCTTTTGTTTCTTTTTCTTTCCTAATTGCTCTGTCAAGAACTTCCTGTACAATTCTGAATAATAGTGGAGACAGTGGGCAACCTTGTCTTGTTCCTGATCTTAGAGGGAAAGCATTCAGTGTTTCACTCACCATCATTAAGTATGATGTTACTTGTGGGCTTTTCATATATGTCCTTTATCATGTTGAGGAAGTTTCTTTCTATTCCTAGTGTTATAAGTGTTTTAATCAAGAAAAGGTGCTGGATTTTGTTAAATACCTTTTCTGCATCAATTGAGATGATCATGTGTTGTTGTTTTTTTTACCTTTATTCTGATAATTGGTGTATTACATTAATTGATTTTCTCATGTTGAACCAACTTTGTATATGCAGTGATAAGTCCCACTTGTGATATATTATTCTTTTAGTATGCTATTGGATTCAGTGTACTAGTATTTTGTTGAGGATTTTAGCATCTATATTTATATGAGATAGTTTGCAGTTTTCTTTTCTTGTGTGACATCTTTATCTGGTTTTGTTATGAAGGTGATGCTGGCCTTGTAGAATGAGTTAGGTATTATTCTCTCTTCTTCAATTTTTTAGATGTTATATTTTATTGAAATGAACTTCCAAAAATTTGTCAATGCCTATATTATGTACCATTTTTCCCCATTAAAATCTTCAGGAAACCCAAAAGGATTATTAAATATAGTTAGTTTTTCTTCTTGAATATTCTAAAACATGGCATTTTGAATTAGTGTTCATATTTTCATGTCAAAAAGTCATGCAAATAAGAATACCCAGAATATGTTTTAACAAATTTATGATAAGTTTGTTTACAATAATGACAGAAATACCCTCAACTTTCAAATATTGAAAAAATACCTTAAGTAAACATAAAAGGGTGATGGGTCAAATTACTTCTTAGTAAAAAAGATACATCAAGTCAATCAGTTTTTACACCAAAATTCATTCAAAATTCATTTGTATCTTCTAATTGTCATGCAGTGTGTTCATGTGGTAGAATAAGATACAAGATAACTGTATTAGTCAGCGAAAGGGGTGCTGATACAAAATACCAGAAATCTATTGGCTTTTATAATGGGTATTTATTTGGGGTAGAAGCTTACAGTTACCGGGCCATAAAGCATAAGTTACTTCCTTCACCAAAGTCTGTTGTCACATGTTGGAGCAAGGTGGCTGCTGACATCTGCCAAGATTTCAGTCTTCCCGGGTTCCTCTCTTTCTGGGGCTTGTTTCTCTCTGGGCTCAGCTGCTCTGCTCCTCTGTGTGCTTACTTCCTGGGCTCCAGCTCAAAACTCCAACTAACTCTTCTGCTCTGCCATGTAGTTTTCTCTGTGAGTACCCACCCACCAAGGGGGCAGGGACTCAATGTCCTACTGACGTGGCCCAGTCAAAGCCTTAATCATAATTTAATCAAGTAAAAGTGAAACCTCTGATTGAATCCAATACAATATACTATGCCCAGAGGAAAAGACCAGTTCACAAACATAATCCAGTATCTACTTTTGGAATTCATAAACAATATCAAACTGCTACAACAACTAATAGAAATTTAAAAATCTCAAACTATTCCAATTCTTAGAATAAGAAATTGTTATTGTTGTTTGGAAAATATGCTTCAGTTTTCATCTCAAATTCACTTTAAGTGCTCACATATAATTTAATACTAAAAATATTCTTTTGCTTCTCTGGATAGGCATGTTTTATGCAACTGTTTTAAATTAATGTTGAAAAAAATTACTTGATAATTTTAATCACAATAAATGACTGGCTGACTAGTGTGTCAACAATTATTCAGTATAGATAGCATGCAGGCCTATATAGGGAATGCTGTCATCATTATTTGCTGTGTAATTCTGCCTGTTACTAATACTTAAGCCAACAATTTGATATATGTTACAATCAGTTGCAGTTCATGTTTCCATGTGATTTGCTCAACAAAAAAATTTAACACAATACCAATCTTTTCCTCCTATTTCTTTCTTCCTTCCTTTTTCAAAAGACAGGTCAATGATTTAGGGGTTGGTTAATACAGTACAGAGAATCTAAGGTGAAAAGTACAAAATGGCACTTAACACCAATGCAAGTACTCATCTCATATACTTATAACTAAGGATATTATTAATTTTTGTCTACTCACTTTTCTTTAGAACTTAAATAAAAACCATTAACTTGAACTTGAGGTATATACATGATACATATGCAACCTTATGCAAAATACTTTTAATAAATAGCATTAGCCTTTAAAACATTGGAAATTGAATATATGTACTGATTCGTATTTTGAATTTGAACAAGACAAGGACAATATGCCACTAGGGAAGTTTATACTGAAAATAAACATCTTAAAGTTAATAATGTCTTCCTCTTCCTTTATACTTATCACAGGTTACACAATTTCCTGACAAGTTTCATTTTAAGAAATGTCATTTATTGCTTTAAGACCTTACTTTGAAAGGAACTGATGAGTAAACAAATTGGAAGGTGAGACTTCATCTTTGTTTTCAAATAAGTGGTTTTAATTTTTCTTCCTATAGGAAGAGTTTAAATCTTCCTCTATAGCTTCTTACACTCCTTTCATTGTTTCAAGCTGTTTTTGCTTGGAGGGCAAATTCTCATAAGAGGGTCACCTAGAAGAGACCTTTCCCAAGTCAGTATTTCTCAGCCAAAACAGAGCCAGAGACCCACAAAGAGGGTGTTTACTGGCTCCAAAGTGCCCTGGGAAGGGGACCAGGAACAACACCAAAAGATTATTTGATGGATCCCCAAAGCTGAGCTTTCCTGGCCTGCTTAGCAAATGTAGCCCTTCAGAGGATTGTCCCCCACAGTCCTGCACCTTTAAATCTCCCCTGTCTCCACCCCTGTCCAGGGAGGGTTGAAACAATGGCTGCTGCTGCCTTTGTCTGGAAAGCTTGAAATAATTGCTGCCACCACTTTTGTCTGGGGCAAGTTGAAAGAATAGCTCCCCTCAGAGCCAAGCACGCAGAGATCACTAATTAAAAACCATGGTCACTAATCACTTGAGCTCACCCTTGTTCTTGGGGATGAGGATTTTTATGTTCCTTTCTGTTACCAGTGAGCTAACTAGGCACTGAACCACATGGTGTCCTGCCACAGAAAAGTGAGCTGGATGCCAATAACCTCTGTCTGAAGAGAGCAATTTACTGGTCTTTACTGTAATTCATCAGCCTCTTCTCCCACTCTTTCCTGGATGCTGTATGTGTTCTTCTGGCTTCTGGAGTTTCAAAATAGTTGTTTCAGACAGTTCCTGCCTGTTTAATAGCTGTTTCGGTGGCATGATGGAGTCCTGGAGCTCCCTACTCTGTCATTTTCACTGGAAGTCCAACCACATACTGTTTTTTATTCCCATCTTACAGATATGAAAACTGAAATCCAGACAGGTAAGTTAACTTGCCTGGGTTCACACAGTCATTAAGTAACAAAGAAGGAATTCTACCCTAGCAGTCTACTCTATATCTGCATTTTTACTCCTCTATTTTATCCCCAGTGAATACTGAATGAGTGAATGGATGTATAGCAACAAAACATTTTCAAGAGAAAAAAAATAAATTTATATACTTTGTAACCGTTGGGGAATTTGATGTAATTATGAATTCCAAAAATATAATTGGATCATGCCTGTAATCTGATCTGTTAATCTGGGCATGATTGAATTATGATTAGGGCGTTGACTGGGCCATGTCAGTCAGTAGGGCGTTGAGCCCCACCCCCTGGTGGGTGGGGAATTGAATGTAAAAGGCAAGGCAAAGAACAGAG
>JAQZBX010015300.1:0-37676 GCA_029593785.1 Cabassous unicinctus
CTTTTTCCAGTGTTTCACTTTCAATCTATTGATATCCTTGGGTCTGAGGTGAGTCTATTTTAGACAGCATATGTATGTCTTATATTTTATTATCCATTTTGCCAGTCTGTGTCTTTTGAGTGGGGAGTTTAATCCATTAACTATCAATGATAGTACTGTAAAGGCAATTCTTATTTCACCCAATTTGAATTTTGGGTTTTACCTGTCATATTTTAGTCACACCATTCTTTAGAAACTTTTAGTTACTCTTACTGAAATAATGTTCATTTCTAGACCCTCTTCCAAGTCTCTCTCTTTTGTCTTTTCTTTTTAGACTGTAGCACTCTCTGTAGTATGTTCTGCAAAGCTGGTCTTGTTGTTATAAACTCTCTCAGCTTCTGTTTATCTGTGAATATTCTAAACTCGCCATCATTTTTGAAAGGCAGTCTTGCTGGATATAAGATTCCTGGCTGGCAGTTTTCCTTCTGCAATATCTTAAATATATCATACCACGGCCTTCTTGTCTCCATGGTTTCTGATGAGAAATCGGCACTTAACCTTATTGGGCATCCCTTATATGTTATGCATTGCTTTTCTTTTGCTGCTCTCAGAATTCTCTCTTTGTCTTTGGCATTTGATATTCTGATTAGTATGTGTCTTAGAGTTGGTTTATTCAGATGTACTCAGATGGGAGTACATTATGTTTCTTGAACACAGATATTTATGTCCTTCAATAGGGTTGGGAAATTTTCTACCATTATTTCTTCAGATATTTTTCTGGGACACCCATGACACATATGTCTGCATGTCTCTTGCTGTCATTTAGTTGCCTGAGACCCTGTTTAATTTTTTTTATTCTTTTCTTCATCTTTTTTTTTTTTGTATGTTTGTTTTTGGCAGCCATATTTTCAAGCTCACTGATCCCTTCTTTTGCTTCCTAAATCTGCTGTTATATGACTTCAGTGTATTTTTAATTTCATTTACTGCACCTTTCATTCCCATAAGATCTGCTATTTTTCTATGTATGCTTTCAAATTCTCCCTTGTGCTCACCCAGTGTCTTCTTAATGTCCTTAATCTTTTTAACCATCTCATTGAATTTATTAGGGAGATTTGTTTGAACATCTATGATTAGTTGTCTCAACTCCTTTATGTCGTCTAGAGGCTTATCTTGTTCCTTTAACTGGGCCGTACCTTCCTGTTTCTTGGTATGGATTGTAATTTTTTGGTATCTAGATGTATTTATTCTGGGTGCAGTTTCTCTCTTTAGTTTAAGGCTTCCTTGTCCTTTCACCCTTGCTGGTTGTCTAATAGGAGCCAAGGATGTAGTTGGTGCTGTAAGCTGTGGGGGCTGAAGCTGCCCACATTGCCCCAGAGACCAATGAGCCTTCTCCCACCTTTCTTCTTTGCCAGGGGTAGAGACAAAGCCACAGCCATGTGTAATAATCCAAGTCATGCAGGCCAAGACCATCTGTAGTTGCCTGGAGAGACTGATGAAGCATCATGCCCCTTCCTCCTCTGCCTGTGGCAGGCATGGAGCTGCAAGTATGGGCAGTAATCTAAGCCATGCAGGTCCAAAATGATGACAGTTGCCCAGGTAGACTGACATATCACTGGCGTCCCCTCCTTTCCAGGGTTTGGATGGATCCTCTCGACTGCCCAACAATCTAATTCATGTGGGCTGAATGTGCCTGCAGTTGCCCTGAGAGGCTTAGGGAGTACTGTCCCTTCTGCCCTTTAGGGGATGGGAATGGAACCACCAATACTCAACAGTTCAGTGTAGGCTGAAAGTGTCTGCTGTTGCCCAGAGATGCTGAGGAAACACCAGCCCCCTCCTATCTTATTAGGTGTGGGGGAGTGGATCCATAGATCCACTGTAGGCATCCAACAGTTCCCCTCTAGGCTGAGAGTACCTGCTATTGTCTGGAGAGGCTTAGGATACACTAGCCTCCTCCTATCCTATTGGGGGGTAGGGGTGGATCCACAGGCACCCAACAGTTCAGTCTCTGTAGGCTGAAAGTACCACCATTGCCCAGAGGGACTGAGGAAACACCAGCCCACTCCTATCCTATTACGGGGGTAGGGCTGAATTCACAGGTGCCCACCAGTCCAGACTGTGCAGGCCAAAAGTACCTACTATTGCCCAGAAAGACTGACGAAACAAAGCTCCCCTTCTACCTTACTTGGGGGAAGGAATGGAGCTATAGATGCCCAACTATTCAGTTTGTGTGGACCAAAAGCACCTGTAGTTACCCAGAGAGGCTGAGGAAACACAGCTCCCCTCTTAGCATATTGGGAGGCAGGATGGACCCCAGATGTCCTACTATTCAGTCTGTGCCAGCCTAATGCACCTATAGTTACCCGGAGAGGCTGGCACAGGTCTTGCCAGCTTCCTCACTGCCAGAGGTAAAGCTGGAGCCTAGGCTAGAGTTGCAGTCCAATCTGGGTGGAAAGAAGCTGGTCCCTATCATCACTATGATTTTCAATCAGCCCTGCTTCCCCTCATGTAAGGGGCAGAGTTAAACTGGTGACTACCAGCCTCTCTCCAACTTGGACAGGTTCAAACTTTAGCTCTTCTTAGGGTTAGACATTAGCCAGGTGATTTTACTAATTAATGACTGAAGTTGAAGTGTTAATACAGTATAATAGAAATTTATGAATTTTTTTGGTTAAGATATTTTAATGGATTTTTTTATCCAACTGCAAAGATGTTTGAAAGCCTCCAAAACTGATTCCAAATAACTAAAGCCAAAAGGGTATTATGATTTGTGGAATTTGTTGTAAAATGGGATTTCTGTGAATCTCTGTCAAATTTATCCTTTTACTGAAAATATTTCCTAACTTTTCAATTATGTGTTACTTCATAAGAAAGAAAAATTTCAAGATTTATAAATACTGTACTTAGACCAACTATGAGTGATGATAGAGTCACAAATCTGGCTATCAGGTGAACACGGATATGTGAAGAAGAGTAATTTTGGCAAAGTCATTCACAGATGTGTAGAAGTTAAGTCTAAGGAACAGAAGCTATAATATAATTATTTTTATTGCAACAGACCAATATGTATTTCTTATTCCCATGTATTAAAAATTACATATTAATGCAATTGCCATTAATTCACTATCTTTCCCATTTTTTTCACTGCAATTTGGTTTGCTTTATACTTTTACTTTATTTGTTTACTGGAATAATTATATATACAGAGGTCAGTGAAAGAACATTTTCATTGTCTCTATTTCTTTTCTGGCCATTATCAATATTCATTTAATTTCATATTATTACTGATAATAACTTTTTCATATAGTGGAGGGGAGTATGAAAATGGTCCTATTTCAGTGTCAAATGTGCTAGGTATGTTATTAAAAGTATGTTTAAAATGGTATTAAATATATTTATAAAATCTACTTATATATATTAAAATTATTGATGGTGGATAAATAGTCATCACTAAAACCAGAGATCCATATTTTGGTCATAAATTAGAAGACTACCTATCTTTTTAAGATGTTAAATCTCTCCAGAGTATCCTATGAACATAATTCCAATTAAAACACAATCTGTGGGGAATGGTTTGCCCCACATAGTTTGATCTACTATGACACAGGAAATAAGTGATCCCAATTTTCTTGGGCTCTTTATTCATCTTTATACATTTCCTTTTTCTACCCTATATACAAAAATAGCTTGAGATGCTTCAGTATTCAATGGACAGCTTCTTGGGAACTATTCATGTAAGCATAAGACAACATCATAGACTCTGTCATTTCTTTTCCTAACAATGTTGATTTTGTTTTATCAAACAAATCATAGGTGAATGTTTTGTGAAAAGAGGTGAAAACACATTATATTTACCAGTGGCTTTGTAATTATTTGTTATTAAAGTCTCTGAATCTTTAACATTTAAAAAGTTTCTCAATCTCGCTTTAAAAAATTGTGTTTTGGTTATATATACTTCATAAGCCACATCATTCTGGCCTCTTATTTTCATTGTTTTCCTTTTTGCTTTTCCTTCTTTCAACATTACTCCTGTTTTGTATTTGATAATACACTCCAATTCTTACTGATAGCATAAATTTCCCAGAGAATGTTCGATGAAGTATCCAACCACTAAGATTCACATTCAAACTCCCAAACTCCCAGTGAAGCTCAAACTCACGAATTTGTTATAGTTTCAAAAAACATATGAAAGTTTTTAAAATGCAAAGATAAAAATCAATGACAGGAAAACATCGACTCACATTTATGAAGTCTCTAATCCATATAATTAACTGGGCTAGGCATTATGAGCACCACAAAAAATGAGAAAAAAGGTATATTCTTCTTATATATCTTAGAGTTTTATGGATGGATTTAGAACGAAGCAAAGCAATTTTTTCTTAGTTGTGGAAACTAGTTAATTTTACTCACCATGTATTATTTTTACATATATTTTATGTAATTTGGACTCAAAATGCATGAGAAAGAAATTTATAATTTGGAAGGTTTTTTTTTTTTGCCAGAAACAACTTGGATGCATTTCAATTATCTTAGGAGAATCTTATACATACTTTCTATGCTGAAAATATGCCAATTTTTATAGATGAATCTTCTAGGGTCATAGAAAAACATAGAAACAGAAAAGTTCAGGAAACGATTGTGACTATGATTTTTAAAAATGTATGTTCTTCAGTGCACTATCAGAGAAAATGCTATTTTGGGTTTTTGCTTACAGTTGCCTTTAGGCAAAGTATTACTGCAGTTAGGCTGAAACATCAGTCATAACTGCTTTTTAAGACAATTATTCTGGAGCTTTATAAATGTTCTTAGGTTATGACAATCTCTTGTATGGGGATTCTCCTACTCTGCTAGGCCCAATTCCATATTCTATCATAATCAGTGCTGTTTTTCTTTACAATTTAAATACAACCCATGCTTCACAGAAATTTATTTCCTTTGTGTACAACTTGAGTGTCAGTAATTCTAATAACTCAAAAGTTTACTCTCTTTAGCTCAAAAATGTTGATGTAAAATATACAGCTTCTACACAGTCCACTATGCCACACCTCAGCCATAAGGCAGGAAAAAAAAAAGTCAATTTAAGTGCCTAGGTGAACTTGGACTCACAAACAATGCCTTTCCTGCTGGGCATTTCTGCTGTAACCCCATCTGCTGAGGGCGATTGCTCCTCTACTTTCTTTCATTGAGCGCAAGGCTCTTGCCTCAGGTGTAGTGTGGACAGGTGCAGCAGTCTCTTGCTAAACATTACTGTTATCCTTTTCTACATCAATCTTTTTATACATCTATGATTTTTGGCTTTTAATTTCCTTCTCTCCCTCTACCCTTCCCTGCCTTCCCCACCCTGTCTTTCTCTCTCCTCTGACATTGCATTTTTCTATCAGGAATAAAAACTCCACTGCTATTTCTTAATAGAAAATTGAGCCTTCCATTGGTCTCAACTGCTATTTCAGTGTCCATTGACAAGCGTGACATCGTGGTGTCCAGGTTGTTGGCTAGTTCTTAGTGAAACAGGGAGAAGGCTTCTTTCTGTTTTGTTTCTCTTTCTTAGGCAGTACCAACAGTGTATTCTTTGTGCCTAAAGCTTTTATAAATTTGTTTATTTTTTGTTTGATTTTTAATCTTTTGAAGTTTTACTTACATACTTCTTTCCCACAGGCTTTGTTACTGGTTTATTCATAGTGCCCAAGTACTTATTTCCCAGGATGTGTCCTTTCCTAGGAAATACCTAATCTGCATGGACATCAACTTTCTTGGACAAATATACATTTTTAGCAGTCAAGGCTAGAAATATGTAAATCCTACTATTGGACATAACTGACTCAATCTTTAATCTCTCTTGCTACATAAATTTTGAAGGGGGAAATATTATAGTAGATCAATGTCAAATACAGCATATGTATAGCTATATTTCTTTATGCATCCATTAGGTTGTAAAATCAAACTGGTAGTTATTGTTTCCCAAACAGTTTTTAATCTCTTGTAATATTTGCTGCAGCTATTTCTTAGGGAATAATAAAACATCAATGGTTTATAACGTAGCCAGGATTAAATTTGTCATAATCTTTTAATTCTCTTCTCAATAATGTTATTCTCTGTTTTAATTTGAATTTTAATTATTAAATAGCAGTGTTGGTCATATTTACAGAAATGCAGTCTTTACTATTGTCTTAGTAATATGAATTCTCATAGAAACTCTATAGCATATAAGACACTAGAAAAGAATCAATATTCATAAGGTAAAGAAGAAACCCTTACATTCCTTAAATATAAATTGGAATAATTGATGGGAATTAATGTGTATGGATTGCAATTTTTGAAGAATAAAATTTCAAAATTTATCAATATTTCTAGCCTGTTTACCTCTGAGTATGAAAAGAAGTCATTCTAAGATTACTATTATTTGTAGGAAGCTTCTCTGACTTTTCTCACAGAGTGGGAAATCATATTGCTGAGTTATATAACATAGTCATTTCATTTGAACTTTCTTATTATTGAATTATATAATCATCTCAAAAGTTTACTACAGTTTCTCCTCAAAAAATGAATATACAGCAAAACATAAAACAAAACAGAACAAAAACCTGTAATGAGAACAGTATAATTCATGCAAATTCTCAGGTAAAATATTAATACAAATTCTACTCTAAAGGTAATGGATTTTAAATATTTGTAATACTTATAACTTAATAGACTATGCAAAATAGTGAAATACCTAAAATTAATCTAAGTATTGTGTTGTTCATGTTGATATTTGTGCTGTTTCTCTCCTTTTACTTGTTTTAAGTTGTTGTTCTTATATAGAATGGTTAAGGGCAACATCTAAAAACAGATGTAAACAGAAATAAAAATATGGATGTAAAGAAATAAAGCTAGATATATACAGGCATTATAATGAGACTTGGCACGAATAAAGGGAATATTTATTGTTAGTAGAGAAGCAATAGTGTTGCACATTTATGCTCTGCTAAACTGCACAGACAGTATTGTGTTAAAGCTTTGGAACAAATTCTTCTATTAACTTTGAATTAATATTTATATTAATTCTTCTTTTTCTAGGGTAGTTGGAAAATAAATTTTTCATTAGCATTAATCCAGACTGCTTAGAATAATTGTTAAGTTGACAGGCACTATGTTTTGTCTTTTAAAATGTGCCTATTCTAAAACACTTATGCTGTTTAGTATATTTATAGTATTATATATTTTCTTTTTGCCACTTGCCAACCTGGTATAATAAACTTCATTTCTGTTAATTCTACTTGTGTTTACATGTTTCATGGCTATATCACTTTCCATCACTTTCCATTAAAACAGCATCTCATTATAACGAGGCACTTCTTGCCCTCTAGGTTTAAAATAAACATGTATTCTATCAGATCTTACAGTAAGGGCATTTGTGAAATTGTTTGGATGCAGAACATCAATCAGTTTTCTTTTTCATCTTTTTTTTAATAATGCAGCCTATGTTTCTCAATTCTATAAGTGAATGGTTATGAGTTTTCTTCTCACAATAGCTTAAAAGATCATTTGAGCAATATTCCTTTCAGGTACCTCTAATGTGCATATTTTGGACAATTTTAATAAGATGGATAGAATTGTCATCTATCTACTATAACTTCATCTCAGAGATTTCTTCTGAGCCTCAACATTATATCTGCCTATCAGAGGATGTACCACAGAAAGCACAAAATAAATTTGCAGGCAACTACTGTAGGCAGTTGTGCTTTTTACACTGCATTGCATCTAGCCCCTGCTTATTTTTCATACTAATCTTTCACAACTTTAGGTAGTTCTCAGGGGATGTCTATCTCATTATCTTACACTTCTCGTGAATGCAGGCCTGGTCAGTCATTTCTCAGTCTACAGAAATTTGTCCAGGAGATAGACACCTGGCCTAAATAGACTTGATAAGATTCGCTTCAAGAAACTTCTTTTAGTTTCAGCCTCTTTTCCACTGTGAGATCATCATCTCTAAATTGTCAACAACCATATTACTGAAAATTTTTGAGAATTAATTCAGGCAAAAGATATTAGATACAAAAGATAAACAGCAACCTGAAGACATTGGCTGCAGTTTGATTAGGTTTTGAATATACCAGAAAAATGAGTCAATTAATTATGCTTAATTAATTGTCACTGAGAAAATCCTGTCTAACATACCTTATTACTCATTATTATCCACAAACTTTTTCCTCCTCTTTCATTGATATTGAGGTGTGATATCCCCATACTTTTTTTCTACTTACTACTTTTTTTACTTCAGACAGACTCTCCGTATATCAGCTACTTCCCTTGTAAAAGGGGAAATATAATACCTATATTAGTTTTGAAGGTAAAATGAATACAATGCCTGCATTTTAATAATGGTAATCTATACACCAGGTAACTGGGAACCACATTTGATTATCTCTTAGTCATTCGTTCCTTTTGATCATCTTATTCATATCTCTTTCAATCCTCCCTTACTTTGCTCCTACTGATATTGACTTAAGTCAGAGAGTTTTGTCAATATGCTATGGTGGTAACAAAGGAACTGAAAATCTCAGTGGTCTCTGAACACAAACATTTCTTTTCCTGTCACGTTAGACACCAGCCACTGCTGGTAGACTGTTTTGGCTCAGCTGCATATGTCTTCACATGCTGGTACACAGGCTGAAGAAGCAGCTCCTATTCAGGACATGTTGTCCATGAGTAAAACAAGTGAAAAGCAGATGATACACCCAAAGACTCCTAAAGCTTTTCCATGGATCTGACACACTGTTATTTCCATTTCCATTTTATTACAGTCAAGCCTGGCAGTGGAACAGGGTGGTTCACTTTGCTCACAGGAAATCATGGCAAGTTACAGGACAATGAGTAGGGATGTGATCTTTTCTCTGAGTGCAGAATAATACAATCTACTACAATCAGGCCCCATTCAAGCTTCATCTGACTTATGGTAATAGCCTCCTTACAGGCTTCCCTGTCTCTAGTCTGGTAGGCTTTTATTTTCTCCTATAATAAAAAGAAAGGAAACATCTTTCTAAAACACAATGCTTTTAATACCTTTCCCTTATGCAGCATCTTCCTCTGGTTCCCCATCACTTTAAGAATAAAATTCAAACGACTTCAGAATATATAGACCTCCAGCTTACTTACTTTTACCTGTTGGCACTGCCCCATATGCTAGATTCTATTTCCTAAATAATTCACATATCTTTTATCACCATGACTTTTCATATGGTTTAAACTTTGCCTTCAATACTATTTTCTTTCATATTCATTTGTATTTTCGAGGAAAAAACCCACAAAACTTTAAAACCAAAACAAATGCACTTCATCATACTCTTTTTGTTGATCATTTGGTACCACATGAAGACTGTGCCAGGCATTGGTAAAATTAAATCTTTCTCTGACCATACCAATTAACAACCTTTACTAATAAATAGTGCTGAATTAATGTTTACTTCAATAAATATTTAGCACAAATCCTATCAAATAATATAATACACTCAAATTTGGACACTTGTCATTTTCATGGTGAAAAGTTGCCAACTTGGATTGAAAAATCTATTTTCAGTTTTTTCATATTTAACTTGTCACCTTCCTTATAAACAACTTGAGAAATTAAGTAGAGAACAGCTTTTCATTTCCTCCTTGAGGTATTATGTTCCAAATGAGTCTGAAAGTGACCAAAGACTAATTGAGATTCTCCAAGTATGTACAATATACTCTCTTGCTCTTTCTCCACCCATTTCTGATACTTTTTATTTTTTTCCCGTGGTCTTTTGGCTTCAGTCAGTTAATTGTTATTCCCATTATGGGATTACACTTAAAAAAAAAATTTGTATTTATAAAGAATTTACTAACAAACTTTCTCTTAAGATTATAAGTGCTCAAAACTACCCTATGAGATCGGTTCTTTTATTATCCACATTTAATTAATGTGGAAATTGATTTAAAGAGATGCTAATTAAATTGCCCAAGACTATAGAACTAGTAATCTCCACGAAGACAGTGGTGGTCTCTAAAGAAACCAATTAAGTAGCTCCTTTGTTCAGCACCTCTGTTTTGACTCAAGTGACAAATAAGAAAAAAGGGTGGAGGATGGAAGCAAAACCATCACCTTTGTTAATGATAAAGTCCAATTTGGAGGACATAACTTAGATCTAAAGCAAGTAGACCTAATTTTAATAAACTCCAGTGTGGCACAGATTTAAACATGCAGGCATGGCAGTGACAGATCAGGACAGATCTCAGCCAGTCTTTGAAGATTCAGCCAGTTAAGTTAATGTTGTGCCAGAGAAGAGCAAAGGAGATGCTCAATTCAAAGAGATCACTGCCAAGAGGAATTCTAGGTATAGTCAGACTGAACATGGCCTGTTAATTATTTCCAAATTTAGCAATAAGATATGACTCTCTACCTTTGTAGGGGTATAATGGGTAAAGGATCATAGGAAGGCCAATGGAGTCATGCAAATAATATCCTTTACATGGAAAACAAAACAAAACAAAACAAAACTCCAGGACTGAGGAAGTGTTGCATTCTAACAATGATTATTTCATTTTTTTTCATCCTATACATCTCTGTCCTCATTATTTTCAGCTGATGACTTTGCTTCATACTACATTGACACATATTAATAGAAAACACTTGTATTATACTTACTTGGGACCAGACACTGTTCTAAGAGCTTTACATATATTAAATTTTAATGGAACAGAAGCAATCAGGCAGAAGCTCCCTTTTAAACCCAATGCCAAACCTACAAAATATCTTCCTTTCTTACTTATGTAACCTTTTTTATTGTCACATTGGGTAAACTTTCCTGACTCTATAGCCAAATTTACCACTTCAAACTCATGCTTATGTTGTTGTTGTTGTTATTGAATCTGCTCTAGCTATCTCAAGAATTTTGCTCCTGTATTTATTTTATTTTTGCTACTGAACTGTAATAATTTCTTTGCTACTTTATTACTACTATTGCATCTCCATTTTCAAAAATAACCTCCCTTAAATCAATATATTTTAAGGGGATGATCACAACTCTGATGCCATTTCCTCAACTCCCATTTACTATTCATTTAACCCCAACTTATTTCCCTGCCCACCTTTCCAATGAAAGTGTTCCTATTAGGGGCAACAACAATCTGCATAATGTCAAATACTGTGGGTATTTTTTTCTGCCTGTATGTGCCTTAATCTGAGCATCATTTTATCTCATTTAGGAAGGTATCTCTCATTAAAACACTTTTCTTTCTTGATATATGTTGAAAAGACCATATTTTCTCCTAATTTTCTTTAATGGCCTCACTGACCACTTCCAAATCCTCCTTGCTGTATCCTTTTTCCACTGACCAAATATAAATATTGGGATGCCCCAGAACATAATTCTAGACCCATTTCTCCAATGATTTAAAAGTGTCTATATACATATGTCCTCAAAATATGTATCCATGTGGCCTTCTGCCATACATTCCAAAAAAAAATGTTTTCTAGTTACTTTCTTAAAAACCCCAATTGATTTTCAATATTAGCATGCATCGCTTTATTGCCCCTCCATCAGACCTGCTTTTCCTCACATTCTTCCTATCTGAGTAAATGGCTCCACCATCAACATTGGTGCTAAAGCAAAAACTCATTTTCACTAAACTGCCATATGCAGTACTAATGCAAGTCCTTTCAGGTCTATCAAAATATAATTCAAACCCATCTTCCTTCTACCTCCACTGCCATCTTCTTGGTCTAAGTCATATGAACTACTACAACAGCTATCTAAATGCATTCTCCGATGTCCCTTTTGCCCTTTTGCAGTCAATGCATCACATGACATTCATAATGACCACTTAAAAAAAATTTAGTAATTTCTCTGTTAAAAAGTCTGCTACCTAGAGTAAAATATATGCTTTTCCATGAAATACATGACACTAGTGATTTAGCCATTGCCTAAGTTTGGGCCTTCACATGACTTCTTATTCTTTGGCTTACATGTAATCTGCTCAGGGAAGCTTTCTCTGACCACCCATTCTCTAGTATTCCACTCAACAATTGGCTCTGTCATATCGTTAAACTCCTTGATAGTACCTATTTACTCTTTGAAGATAGTGTGTTGATGTATTTGTTTTCTTATACTTTGCTGTCTCCTTCCACTAGAACAGGGGTTCTGAACAAAGGGTCTGTGAGCTTGAATTGAAATGCAAAAAACCATTATTCTTGTGGGGACATATTGGTGCAGGTATGATATATTTATTAAATAATACACAATATAGCATGGACTTAGTAAGGGGTCCATGGTAACTTGACTGGCAAAGGAATCCGTGGAACAAAAAAGGATAAGAACCCATGCACTAAAATATAAGACCTGAAATGGCAAAGACATTATCTGCTTTCTATATTATCCTATTTCTAGTAGCATAAACAGTTTGGCAAGTGGTAGGTACTCAATTCTTTTATTGGACAAATGTATGTATAGTGTATGCACTATATATATAGTGTAGTAACAATAAAAGCACATGCAAAAATAGCTTTCCTTTTGCTAGTCATAAGAAAATAATTATTCATCTTTTAGCAAGTATTAATATTTTTACAGTGAAAGTATTACCACTGAAGTCATGTGTAGAAGTCATATACTACGTGTGTTTGTAAAATTAATTTTTCAGAAGTATAGTTTAACCATGATCAGGACCTGGATAAAGCATGTATAAAAAGGAATTAAAAAAATAAAACAAGATCAATAAAAGTTACTAAATCCTTGAGATTTAAACTACTTAAGCATATGGCATTTATTTATTGAATATATGGTTTGAGCCATTCAAGATGTTTTTCTCAGTTATTCAACATAAATACAAAGATGGACAATGAGGACCATCCAGTTTACGTTAACAACCTATTGTTGTTTCTAGAGGTGAAAACTCTGAAAGAAAAGATAAACCATACCCAGTAAATTTATATTTTTGACATGAAATATGAATTTATATTTGAAATTCGATACATAAGCCAATATGTGATTCTCTGAAATCATATTCCAACATAACAGAATATGCTATTTTAAGACTAAAATTAAATTTCTATATTTTCCATTACTTCTCTACTTTTATATCTTATACATATAGTTAGAGAAACAGTGATTGAACCATAGGATTGTGCATAAGAATTTCTGTGAGTAATACATATCTATATGTAGCTGTCTGTCTATCTGTCTATCTATTTCTAATTATCATCACTTGCTTTTGTACAATGTAATGTGGTATTGACAGAAATGATATTGTCAAGAAGGAAAAACAAATGAGTTATAATTGACTATAATGCTCAATCTTTATTTTGCTTTTCTTTCTTTAGAAATAAACTCTCAATTCATTGTTGGGGACTACCACCGCCATACATACTCACTTTATGTACTTCTGTGTGTAGTTAACTGTAGGAGTAGATTCATTTGACTTATCCCATCAGTACATCCCTTCCTCCCAGCCAAAATGATTAACCAAAAAAAAAAATGGGTCCTCAAAACCAACCAAAAAAAATGGGTCCTCTAGGAAGAAAAAAAATCATTTCCTGTGACTAGCGGCATAGAAGAGGGAATATATGAATGTTTCAGCTCCTGTACTTCCAGGAGAAGGTAAAATAAAATTGGGTGGACAGAACTGCCTCGGTGAGGGTCAGTGGATGGCAGCTCTTCACAGTCCACTTCTCAAGAGAAGTCTGTGCACCTGAGGGCAGAGTATTTATACAACACCATGGGGAGGGTGCCCTGACACTGAGAGTTTCCGCCCTGATAAGCTAGAATTGCTTCTCCCTGGTTTTCTGTTGTGAGTTTAAGGTACGGTCAGGCTCTTCCATTAGACTTAAAGTCTCCTCAGGTTTGCAAAATGGAAGCATATTAAAACATCTGCACACAATAGAAAAATAAAGGGGGAAGGTAGATGAGGGCTGGAAGATGGCTGCTCCCATGTCTGCGAATTCCTCAGCACCATGTAATGGGAATTCAGGGCAACATGAAATTTGGCAACATTTTCATCAATATTTTCCCAACTCAGCTAATTATCAATGTAGAAAATTAGTGGAATTAGAGAAATGCTCATGGGAAGGAAGGCAGAAATAAAATAATAAATAATCTCAGACACAGTGATAGCTGTCAGAATTTACACTTTCCCCCAAAGCATGCACTCTCTTTTCTCTTAAGAGCATAATATATTTCATCCCACGTCCTCATGTGCCATGTGACTTGCATTTCCACCACACTGACATTGGTTGGGCTCAGTCATGTCTGAGAGAAGATATGATGTACATCACATCTGAACAGATGGTTTAATAGCCATTGCATGTTTTCACCACTTATCTAGCTCTTTTTCTCAGGAATGATAATATAACAAGAGAAGCAGTCTCCTAGATTATAGAGAAAGGGCCCATGCAGAAGACCCACAATGACCCATGGCCATTTTATATGTTACCACAGAAGAGGTGGTTAAATCTGGAGGTTTGGGGGAATCCTTCATGAAGTCATTTGAATCATGCTGTTACGTTGCAGGAGAGTAAGTGAGATACTGAGATTAGATATATAGATATGTAGATTGATAGATGATTAGATAGATGATAGATATAGATCATTAGTAATGTTAACAATATTTGTGAGTGGAATGAATTGTAACACATTTCAATTTAAATTTTTTTGTGAGTTGTATGGTATACCAACAAGAGTTAACATATCCAACATAGAAAACAATCTCGTTAAATTCATAGATTTCACCAAGGATCTTAGTTACTCTGTGACTATTCGTGATCATTGGTCCTGCTGTCTTACTTTCTATTTCAATGTTGTATTGCTTGAGTTTCTCCAGAGGACTTCAATCTGGGCTTACAAATGAAGTCACATGGAAGCCTAAAGGCATTCAGTATTGGACTTTTGTATGCTACATAACACAGATTTAACAATGCTTTCTTCATAGCTCATCCTGCTTTTCTTGCAAGTTTTAAGATATGTCTTGTGTGTCCCTCTAATGTTCTTCCATTCCAGGCCTCCTTCATATTTTCTGACACTGCGAAGTCACTTGAGGTTTGTACTTCATCTTTTCCAAAGCAGTCTGTCCCATTGCCCACAAAGACATGATCTGATCTAAGGTTACTGATTCCCAGTAATTTCAAAGCTGCCACACTCTCATTACACCGAATATAACATGCATGCCAAAGAGATTTTGCTAAAATGTAACCAAGCTGTGTCTGAGAGAAATGGGGAGAATTTTTCTCCCTTAATTGTCTTTAAGACATTATCATCAAGAACCCAATGCAATGGTGCTTATACAACAATCTCCCATAGAATCCACAGTGAAAACAGTTTCAGCAAGTTTTCATTTTCTGCATGACAACTTATTTCCTGTGGGATTCACTCTTATGTTCCTCAAGCTAGGCCACAAGCAGTCCTCCATCTTTAGGTTCTTGAGGTCTAGATTTCTTAGATCAGAACTGCTCTTTACAAGTCTCCTCTCAAACAATTCAATATAATTTTTCAAAATACAATTAAGTAAAAGTATTCAAATTACACCTTTCATTATTTCTGATACTAACAAGAGCTAACTCAATCAGTACATTATCAAATGACTAATACTTTAAATAATACTTATTTTTTTGGAATTATATTTAAATTGGTATTGAGACTAAAAAATCAGAGAGTGTGCTCAGAACTTAAATGAGCACCTTGTGTAAAGCAAAGGCTCTATAAATATTGGTTGCATCAAAAATTGAAGAATGAGTGAGTAAATATAATATGGCTTCTAAATGATGGATAGTCCTTTGCAACTACCATAATATTTGTTGATATGTGTGAAAGTAGAGTAGTATGTCCTATGGCCTAGCAAGTTCAATCACTGACAGACTCAACATGGGTGCCTTAACTAAAGGCAACACATTCAATATAGTTTGTAAAAGTATCAAGATAAAAATTCATTGTTTTTTCAGGGAAATATAAATTATTTAGGAGGGCCTAAATCAATCCTGGGTGGTCATCTATATTTCCTGTAGCAGTTTGATATTATTGATGAATTCCAAAAATAAATACTGATTATGTTTGTAAATTGGTCTGTTCCTCTGGGCTAGTGATATCCTTAGATTGCATTGTATTCAGAGGTTTCACTTTTACTTATTAAATAATGATTAAGGCTTTGATTGGGCCACATCAGTAGGACATTGCATCCCCACTCTGTTGGTGGGTGGGGACTCACAGAGAAAAAGACATGGCAGAGGATAGAATTTGGAATTTTTGATCCTGGAGCCTGGGAAGCAAACACTCAGGAGAAGAACACGGAGGAATAGAGATGGTTCCATAGACCTGGCAGAGGCCCTGGGAAGGGAGAGAGCTTGATGGTCTACAGCTGACCTTGTGACGAGAACAGAGCAGCTGAGCCCTGAGAGAAACAAATTCCAGGAGAAAGACGAGACTTATCCCAGCCTACAGCTGTTATTGAAAGAAGCTGGGACCACTGAGCCTTAAGAGGAAGAGGAAGCCTGAACCTTGCTGACATCGGCAGCCATCTTGCTTCAACACGTGCCAACAGATTTTGGTGAGAGAATTAACTAATGCTTTATGGCCTGGTAACTGTAATCTGTAATTTTTAAACACCCTTTACAAAAGTCAGCAGATTTCTGGTATTGTGTATCAGCACCCCTTTGGCTGACTAATACATTCTCTTACATACCCAAAGAATTTATTGTTTTGAGATTTTTGAAAAACTACACAAAATGTAAATCAAAATACAATCCTCTGAATGGATCATATGTTTTATATACGTGCTATCGGTGAGGCATCATGTTTAAAATAAAGAGGATACATTAAATGAATATACTGGGTTTAAAAACTACCTTGGATATTTTTACTCCAGCCTATCATTCAACTGCTCTGAGGCAATGTTTTCATCTCTGAAATTGGAATAATATTTGCACATTATAGTGTTGTGAGGATTCAAGAATATAAGAAGTACACCTAACTTAGACTTAGGGGTCAAGAAGTGCTTTCTGATTAAAGTGATATCTAGTTGAGGGAAGAAGAGTGGGTAGAAGTTGGCCAGGTGGATTTGGTGTTGGAAAACAGCATGAATGAAGGTTTGGGGCAAGAAAGTATAGATATGAAGAATGACATCTTTTTTGTGGTTGAAGTGTAAAGTTAAGAAGTTGTGAAAAGTGATGAGGAGAGAGGCAACAAGCATAGGTTACAAAGGAACTTGCAAGCTAAATTTAAGAGTTTGGATACTAATCTAAGCACAGGTAGATGCCACTGAAGGGTTTTAGCCTTCTGACATTGCCACACTTTTTGAAAAATATTGTTTCACTCTCAATAAGGAAAAGTGGTTTGGGAGAAGATTAGAGGCTAAGAAACTAATTAGAAGCCTGCTGCAATGTAAAACTTTAGCCTGAATTGGCTTAGTGGTAGCACCATCAGAGAGAGGTGGAAATTTTAAAAATAACTTAGGAGGGAGATGCTACAGGGCTTGGTGATGGATTGGATTTGTGGAAGGGCCTATGAGGGAGAAGGAGGGGCTCTTCCTTCTCCTGCAGGACACCCAGGTTTCTGGCTAGAGCACTAGTATCTAGAGCTCACTGAGATTATACATACAGGAGGATGATCAAGTTTGGCAGGGAAGTAAAAAGCCTCAAATGTTTTTCATTTAAATTTGACGTATCTGTCAAACACTCAAGTAAAATTGTGCAGAGACATTCAGGATTGACATTCAGAAGAGAAATGTGGTGAGATGAAAGTTGAAGTGATACGAGGGGATGATGTCCTTCACAGAGAATAGGTAAGATAGAGCAAGAAGGGGAAACAGTTTAGAATAAGAGTTAAGAATAATTCTATAAATTATTAGAAACTGTAACACTGATATAAAGACAGTGGTCTCCAGAGGTTCTGAGGGAAGGGAAAGGGAAGAACAGGTGTACCATGGGGCATTTTGGGGACACTGGAATTGTTCTGCATGATGTTGCAATGACAGATACAAGCAATTATATATTTGTCAAAACCTATAAAATTGTGTGATGCAAAGTTTAAACCATAATGCAAACTATCAACCATGGTTAGTAGCAATGCTTCAATATGTGTTCATCAATTGTAACATGTACCATACTAATGAAAGATGTTGTTAATGGGAGAATGTGGGGGAGGGGAAGAGGAAGGGGTATATGGAAATCCTCTATTTACTATGTAACATTTATGTAATCTAAAGCTTCTTTAAAAATAAAGGGAAAAAAAACTGTTTTAAACAAACAAAAGAATAATTCTACAAAAAAAATGAAACAAGGAAAATGACTCTGCAAAAAATTATGAGGAGAAATTCAGAAAGATTAGGAAAAACAAGCCCTTCATTTTGACTTGATATTTCAGCATGGTTTGTTTCAAGGAGAAAGTTGGCAACAATTTTAAATGCTACTGGGAGAGACCTGGGAAGTGGTTTTTGGGTTTCGCAATAAACAGATCATTGATGACTTTGTTGATAAACAGCTCCATGGAAGGGAGAAGAGCAAAAAGACTTGATAATGAATTGTAGAGTTAGTGAGAACTAACAGTATAGGCTCACAGAATAATTCTGATTGGCCAATTACCAAAGATTCCCAGATGTCTTTGCATTTACATGAGTTCAGGATCTAATGGACAATTGGTTTTTCTGTCATAGCTGCTACTGCCAATTGCTGCTTATACTCTATTGGTACTCTTAATCACATGCACTTTTTTCTCTACTTTTATACATTGTGAGCATCATATGATGACTTGGTCCATCAATAATGTAAAGTGTACATCATTAAATTTAAATAATTAATTGAAATGTAGTAAATGTCCTTAATGTACTAAATTATTAAATTTTAACACAAAAAATCTCATCAGTCCATTGACCCACATATAAATGAAATGTTTTGAAAGTGTAAGTCTATGTTTTCAGTAATATTTTTTATTCTTCTGTGATCTGTTACTATCACTGCATTTTATTTTAATTTTCAAATAGTGCTGAGAGTTCAAAGCTGGAATAATATGATTAAAATATGAACTAATGAATTAATACACATATTTGAACAATAAATTAATGTACTAAATCTCATAGCTGTAGACCAATCACAATTATTTTGGATAACATGATATAGATTTATGTAACTGTCATCTCACTGCACATACAGGGCCCAACTAATAAAAGGAAAAATCAGTCCCATCTCTTCTTTTTAACCCATTGTACTTAATTTGTCTTAATAGCTAAGCATCAGTTATAGAGAAGAGATACTTCTTAAGCAAAATTCAATGATGGCTGTTTTTGTTTGGTTATTTTTTATTGTAAACTTCTGAAAGAACAACATTTTCTTCAAGGTATTTTTTTTTTTTAATGTATCTATATTATACTTCCTAGCTTATCTCACATCACAAGTGTTCTGACCATATCACACAGGAGGAATTTTATTAAGAAAACAAATTGCCTCAAATTCTATTACTATAGGTGCTCTGGATGTCATAAAATTAATGCTGTCCCAGTACATATCTGAAATGCCAACCTATCAAGATTTTCTGCTGGTGAGGCACATTTAATTGATAACATTTAGCTAAAGTCAGAATGAATGATCTTTGGCAATTTTAGTGTAATAACTGCATCCTTCAAGCAAAAGCAGTAACTCAGATAGTCATTTTTAAATAGGAACCATATCCTCAGGTATTATCAACATATAAAACCATAAAACCATGCATAATGGCCTCTGTGCTATTGATACAGTAGGCATTATAGGTTGATATTTTATAATTATTTTGATTTCATGTCCATATATTCACCTTCAAGTAAAGGATCTTAAATTAAATATATTTTTTTAGAAAATTTTACACTGATAGTTACACAAGGGATGGTGAGAGTGTGTTTTGATTACCCATCCTCCAATCCTCCAATAACTTAGAGAAGAGATGAGAAAGGGATGAAAGTTTCCTAAGTTTCCCAGGTTTTTAATTAATGCATATGTATGTATATATACATATGTGTGTGTAAAACATGTAGTATTACCCTTTTTTTTTAGGAGGTACCTGGGATTGAACCTGTGACCTCATACATGGGAAGCAGGTGCTCAACCACTGAGCTACATCTGTTCTCCAATAAGAGTTGTTGTTTTCATTTGTTTGGGTTTTTTTTGTTTTGTTTTGTTTTTTTTGGAAGTACCGCCCAGAACCTCATACATGGGAAGCACATGCTCAAACACTTAAGCTACATCTGCTCCTAGTATTACTTTTTTTTTTAACCAAACTATATTTACTGTTTACAGTAGTAAAGGACAACAAATAATGTACAAATTGGTGAATAAACACAACAGAGCCAACAAACCGTCCCACCCTAGGCCTGTATAGCAAAATGCCAAGGAAATGAGGACATTTTCAGCAAGATTTCAAGCAAGCAAGGGATAATTGGTCTTGGTCCAACTGTTCCAGTGACTATAAAAAAGGCAGAGAATGGCCGTCAGGCAGCAATGAATCCTGATGAAGGACAACAGGCAGAACTATGGAAAATTTTAATTGGCATAGATTCCAAAATATTTCACAGCACTGAAATCACCATACTAGCGCATAAATTCAATACATATTTGGAAAGCAGAAGAGCAAAGGTCCATGATATCCAGGAGAGTAACAAGTCATCTTCCCACAGGTCTTGTTTTTAACCACACTTTGAAGTAGCCCTTTTACACCACAACTTAACTGCAAATTCAGCAATATTTAATCTTACCTTTTTTTATGTATAGACCATAATTACTCATCAGAAGCAAATACTAGAAGAAGTCTGAAGCCACAATACTATTACCAAATGAGAGCTGTGGTTATTCTTTTCTTCCATATTAAAAAGAGGGGAAAAGCCAATTTAGTCAAGCCAGCTGTTGCCCGATGTACCCAGCACTGGTGGTGGGGATCCTGGGTCTCAAGGAGCAGGGCCATATTACTGAAGGACTCGGTTTTTTCCTTCTTGTGCCTTTTGAGAAGAAATCCAGAATTTTTCCTTCAATTTTACCATATTCTGACGAAACTTAAATTTTAAACTTAAATTTTTGCAATATTTAGCATTTTAATAACAAATAGTCAAATGTTGCCTTCCATCCTCATCACCCCTCTGAAACTCGTCAACAGAAGCACCCCACTGTGGTGAATGTGACTTAGCCACTTGATTAGGAAAAGCAGTGGAGGGGGGTGGGGAGGAGCAGAATTACAGCATCTGGGAATAAGATGTCCATCCATACTAGAAGTGGACATTCAGGTCACAAGTTTGAGGGGAAAATATTACAAAAAGGAGAAAAAATTAAAACAACCCCCAAAAAAACCTGGCAACTGATTTTACCTAAATAAAGATAACAATTCTTATTGGCTCAATTTAAGTTGTAGATTAATCCCTGCAGATACAATTTTGAGTTTCATTCACAGTGCATTAGAGAGGAAAATAATTTTGCTGCGTGTCCCCGAGTTTCCGTAGACTCCTTTGTGATTGGCAAGTTCATGTGTTTACTATTAAAATGCAAGGACAGATGACATGGTGTGGCCGTGGTGCTTCCAGATGCCGCGCTTCATCGGCCTCACACATTGCCCCCGTCTGCTGCTGGAACACGTCAATGGTGTCCTCGTCCTCCATCTCCAGCTGTGCTGGGGTATCTGTTTCATTAATTGGTTGCCCATCAAACCTGAATCTAATCTGTTTCATTGACAAGCCCTGTCTCTCGCAGTATGCTTTCATCAGCTTGCCCAGTGGAGCGTGCCTCTTGATTTTGAACTGGACGACTGACCCATCCTGCCCAGCCACTTTCAGATTGATGTGGTCGTTCTCTGCCTTTCCTCCCTCCCTGGGCTTCTCCTGGGATGTGGCTGCGGGCTGCGGCAGCTAGAAGGCAAGCGCAGCACGCAGCGGGCGAGTTTCGCTCTCCACCCCGCCGCCTTCCCCCCAGCCACTAGTATTACTTTTGATAGTGGTTTTGCAATGCTTTGAATAAAGAAAAGTAGTGGGAAAACGAAATCATCAAACACAACAAAGTAGTATAGATATTCAAAATTCAAACTAAACTGCACTGTAGATATCTATCATATATACTGTACAGAGAAATGTAATTACAGCAGAACAACACCCTCAGCCATATTGAATGTATGTTGTTTTGAATTATTAGTTTTGTGTGTAAATATTAAGCAAATTAATCTTACTTTATGTATTTCTATATAACCAAGGAATATTATAAAAATAATTTAAATCAATGCTGGACACTTCATTATAATGATTTTCTAATTAAAATATATTTCATATATTAACAAATCAAGGTAAAATATCTAAAGGTCAACATGGAATCCTGTTGTAAATGACCAATAGACTTGACCTTTCCACGGGGGATTTTATAATAAAAACAAATAAAAGAGGATTATAACTTTTAGGAGGGGGACATGTTTTGTAATATGGTTCTCATCCTCAATATTGTGTATATAAAATGGTTGAAATCAGATATTAACGGACATTCCCACACCATCTGACCAAACGTTCTCATCTTTGCAAAAAGATTCTATCCAAGATGGAGCTTTCTTAGATAATGTGTCAGTGGAGAAAAGTGAGTGAACTATATCAATGATGCCAGGCATTTCATATTTACATTTCATCAATATAACTTTGTTGATTGTATTATTTTGCAGAATTTCAGACTATTTTTCCCAGATTGAGATCAAAATATGGATCTGCTTTTCATTTGTTTTGTTTTGTTGCAAGTTCTCCCACTTTGCTCTAGAAACAACTTCTGTTCCTCAGCACATAACATATTGTCAGAATTTATTCTAAAGCAAACATATTGAAATTTTATATAGACATCATATTATGATTTACAGAATGAAATGATATTTCAAACAATTTCACAAGTGGTTCTCATAGAGATTTCTTATTTATGACTCAACCAGAAACCTGACCTCCCTCTAGGAATACTATTTGAATGGGAAAATATGAAAAAATAAATAAGAACATAAAAGCATCCAAAAATAAAACAAGTAAGTTTGGCTTTGGTAGATGAAAACCTTTAAATTTTCTGGGAAATAGTAATCAAGTGACACCTAAGAGAGAAATCAGGACAAATGGAACTATAACCCAAATCAGCCAGGACCAGAGAGAGAGTGTTCCCATACACTTGATGTTAAGAATCTGGTATAAGTATTCAGCCTTGTAGTCATCGTCTAGGAGATAGTCAATGAAGGAGGTGCCTGAAGAACAGGATTCAAACCCAGATCACTACTTAAAGTGAGCAGTGTACAGAGAGGAAGGTGAGGTGTTGGAAGAAGTAGGAGGAATCATACAAGTTTTGAGAGAAAACTATAACCAAGCCTGAGACAAGCTCTGATTTTCAAAATTCATGAAAAGTGAAAAAGAAAAATAAATGCATCTCTGTGCACAAGGAAAATCACAAAGCCGTACCCTTATGAATTAAAGCCTTTGTGAGCACTCTTTTTCCTGTTACCTGCATACTTTTCCTATAGAAAAGGCACACTAATCAGAATATCCTGCTCGCTTCTCTGCAGCTTGGCACATTTATGTCTCCTTTTTCAGAAGGGTCAAGAAAATGGAAAGACACTTCTCAATGATAGAAATATCCTTGTTCTCATCCCCATATCATTTAACTTGGTTATTTATAGTCATATCATACCAACAATGACTTTTCACTAAAGTATAGTGCTTATGTAAAGTATCCTTTGTCATTCGTCTTATAGACACCATTTACAACCAAAATTATTTACTTAAGCTCCTTATTCCCACCATCTTTGTTTCAGATATTTGTAAATCATTTAGATTCTTTTGTCACATTTTGCATTCCATCCTGGGATCCCCTGACAGCCTAAATAATATTTTCAGAAAGTGCATATATTAAAGTTTACTCTCTGTATAAAGTTAAGCGGGATTTGATAAGTGCATAGTGTCATGTATCCACAATCATAATATCAAACCATGCCCTCAAAATTTCCCTGTGTTTCACTTATTCAACCCTCTCCCCTACCCAAAACCCTGAAAACCATGGAACTTTTTCCTGTCTCTACAGTTCTGCCTTTTCCAAAATGTCATATAATTGGAATCATAAAGTATGTTACTTTTTCTGACTTGTTTCTTTCACTTATCAATACACATTTAAGGCTTATCCATGTCTTTTTTGCCTTAATAGCTCATTTCTTTATATTACTGCATAATATTCCATTGTATGAATGTGTCAGTATATTTATCATTCGCCAGTTGAATGATATCTTATTTGGTTCCAGTTTGGGGTGATTATGAATAAAGCTTCTATAAACATTAAAGCGGCTTTTCTTGTTGACATAAGTTTTCATTTAAATTAAGTAAATATCTAGTGGTGCAATTGCTAGATTATTTGGTAAGCGTATGTTTAACTTTGTAAGAAACTGCCAAATTGTCTTCCAAAGTGGCTGTATGTTTTTACATTCCCACCAGCAATAAATGAGAGTTCCTGTTGCTCTACATCCTTGCCAGCAGTTAGCATTTTCAAGGGGTTTGGATTTTAACCATTCTAATAGGCGTGTAGTGGTATCTCATTGTTGTTTAATTTGTATTTCCCTAATGATATATGCTGTTGAGCATTTTTCCATGTGCTCATATATAAATGGTAAATGATATTTACCATTTATATATCTCTTTGGTGAGGTGTTTGTTTAGATCTTTCGCCTATTTTTTTAATATGAGTTTTTGTTTTCTATTGTTGAATGCTAAGATTTATTTGTATATTATTCATTTATACATGTGTGTTGGATAGAGAAAAAAACTCAATTTTGAATCTTTTTTAAAACTTAAGAATATATTAGAAATTAATATATCTTGAAGTTAATCAAATAAAAAATTTCACATGTTCTTCAGATCCACTCCATTACATTTGTTTGGTCAAATTAAATTTAAAACTATTTATTTTAAAAATTAAATTCCTACGAATAACTATTATACTAAAATATCACAAATACCAAATTTGGTAGTTATAAGATAAATTTTAATAATTTATTCTGATTGGACATGCCATAAACATTATTTTCCCTAAATTTGCCAGTCAGCTATGGTGAGAGAACAATTTTAATAATAATCAAAAATTGTTTTATGAATCTCAATTCAGTCAACCTCTTTGAATGTGTTGACCAGGCTGATGTTTATTAATATTTTCATGTATTGTTTATTTAATATATGAAGGTCAAATTTATAAACATTTTTCTTAATAGTTATTATACATATTATATTATTCACATAAAGTAAAATATTACATTTCTTATTTGTTTGATATCTTTACCTTTGAAAGTTAAGCCTTAGGTTTATGTTCAGCAAATATTAAAAGATCTTCCCTGCATGCCTCTCCCTAGAGCACTCCCATACCCATGTCTTGGGTGTGCACTTTCCCTTTCTCTTGTTTCTCAATAAGCTCTTTACTTGCTTGCCTTCTCTATGGAATGTCCTTATGTTCCTTTAAAAGAAAAAAAAAAACTAAAGATCTTCCTGTACTAATTGGATAATTTCCCCTTTTTATTATCAATATAAACTGGAATTATGTCTATACCCAACCAATTTGGGTCTATGAAGTTCATAGAACAATTGAAATAACATATTGAATGGTGTTTTAATGACTAATAGTATTCATCACCTTGTAGAAATCAAGACACACCTGATTTGATGTAATAAAAATTGTTCATGGTGCAGATTTTTAGATTGTGAGGCACAATTTTTCCTTGATGTTGGTGTTCTGGCTATCTTCCATGTGCACATCCAGATGGAAGCTCTATCCTTCGGGCCCTGGGAAGTTGATCTATTTGGATTGCAAAAGGCTCTTTTCCTTCTGGCTTTTGATGTTTTGTCCAGTGGAAAGTACTAACATGATATCAGAGGGTAAGGTGAGAGGCTGAGTATATATTACCCAGTTGTAGTATAATATTTTGTAATTGCTGTATTGACACAATTTTGAAGGCACACCTGAAATCTCTCAATACCCCCTCGTGAACTCTCTAACCATCTGCCTTATAGGATCCTTAATACCCCCGGGTTACAACACTCACACACCCAATTGCCAAAAGCCCAAGAAATCAGGAAATTATTAAAAGTATCCAGCCTATTGGAAGCCTGGGAAACCTAGTTAATCCCACATCACTTGCTTTTCAAAAACCTCCTCCTTCAGTTCCAACTTGCTGTTACCTTCTTCCTGAGTAAAACTCCCTGTGTGGCCCAGCAAGGCAGCCTTCTCTCATTTGGAGATGTAAGTAACAAAGATTTCTGCTTTTCCTCTATCCAAGGATCTTTGCATTGTGTCCCACCATCTAAAGACCATATAATCTCATCTAATATCACATAATTATAAAATACCCATTTAGCTCAGTGCAGATTCAGTTGGCTGCCTGTGGCAGATAGCTCCAGAGTTTGGTGCTTGCCAGTGGGCCCTACTTTGGAGTTTGTGCTTCTGAAAGTGACAGAGTTGGACTCAGTTATGGCTTCCCTATACACGGCTCATGTGTCCCTTCTATTTGAACTTATACTTGGTGCTGGAGTTGGTAGGTGTACATCCAAGAGACTTGAATCTTTGGGCTGTCTATGTGCCAGTTGGGGCCCTGAGCCTCAGTGGAGTTTCAGCACCTACTCTCCAGTTCATTGGACTCACCCAGGACAACTAACAAGGAAGTGAGGATTGACAACTGCCACACCAAGGAAATGAGAGAGCCTACAATTGCAAGAAAGGGAGTCCCATCCATCGGCTGTATGAAATAGAAGCCCCTTCTCAATTAGAGGTGGAGTGGACATCACCATCCCAGAATCCTCAGGATTGGGGAATGAACTATGGACTAGATTGGACTTACTAGTATTCTACAATAGACTTGTTGTGATTCTAGCAATGGAAGAAATTACAGCAATGATGTGGAGGCAGTGGCCACTGGAGGTTCTGGGGACAGGAGGAGGGAAAGACAGGTGTAATGCGGGGGCTTTTTCAGGACTTGGGAATTGTCCTGAACGGCATTGCAATGACAGATATATGCCATTATATATCTTCCCATAGCCTGCAGAATTGTGTGGGAGAGAGTGTAAAGTACAATGTGCGCTATGGTCCATGCTCAATGTCAATGCCCCAGGATGCGTTCGTCAATTGCAATGAATGTGCCACACTAATGAAAGATGTTGTTTGTGTGGGAGGGTGTGGGAGGAGTGGGGAGCAGGGCATATGGGAATCCCTATATTTTTGGTGAAACATTTGTGTAATTAAGTATCTTCAAAAAAATAAATTAATTAAAATAAATAAATAAAATAAAATCACAGCTTCCATCAAATAGCACCTCTTCACTTCTTCATACCTCTCTCCTCTTCCTCCCTCTATCCTTCTTTCACTTCCTCTTTCCCCACCCCCACTCTAGATCTCCTTTTACCCCTTCAGGCAGAAGTTGTTAGAAACTAAACAACTAAACAGCAATCTAAATAGTTACTACCCCAGGAAATTGCAGATGGCCTACACTGTGTATAAGTTTTTAAATAGATTTTTTACTAAACTCCCCTCAATGTCCCAATTCAAGTATGTCATCTGCGTCCTGCCAGAGCTCCCCTTTGACAAACTAAGCATAAACTGAATTCATTCTTTTTAAAAATTTTTTAAATAATTTATTGAAGTATATCATTCATACATGAACTTACATAAACTATGTGTTCAGTAAACATCATGAACTTATAAAACAAACATGCATAACATCATACAGGGCTCCCACACATCACCCCCCCCCCCAAACACCCTGCATTATTGTGAAACATTTGTTAACAAATCATGAAATAGCTTCGTCAAAGTATTACTACTAACTATAGTCCGTATTTTACTCCCCTGTACATTTTTTTAAGGATTTATTGATTTATTTATTTACTTTTATCCATTTTTACCTCCTTCCCCCTGTTTTTGCTGTTTCTGCCATTCACTGGGCAACTCTCTGTGTCCATTTCCTGCCCTCTCTTTTCATCCTTCTCCTGCTGTCTTCACTGGGATTCGGTCCATGGAATCTGATGTGGGAGAGAGGCATCTTATTATCTGCGCCACCTTAGTTCCTGGTTTTTCGGTGCGTCTCGTCTTGGCTCTCCCTTGTGTCACTCTCTTGTTACGTCATCATCTTGCTGGATGGATCGCGGGGCCTGTGGGCTCACCTGCTCCCGGGGCCTGGTGGTGCACCCATGCACGGGGCCTGGCGGCTCACCCACTCACGGGGCCTAGTGGCCCACGCACCTTCTATATTTTTATTTTTTTAATTGTTACCAGGAGGTCCTGGGGATCAAACTCAGGTCCCTCCATATGGGAGACAGACTCCCAACCACCCCAGCCATATCTGTTCCCCTTCTATATCTCTTAAGATTAACCAAAAATATCTAAAGTTACAGTCTTTTCCCATACAGGATGGTCATATAATAAATCAGGCTTAGTTTATCACCAGCATTCTAAAAACCAGACCCAGGGAGAAAAACTAGGTCTGGGGACACATACATGGTTTCTAATATAGCGAATGTTTAGCCTATCCTGATTATCACAAAACCAGGTCAGCGAGAATATTCCCATTGAATTCATTCTTAATCTCCTAGATGACCCTAGTAAATTGAGCTTATTTGCTGCCTAGAAAAACACTACTGTGTATGTTTTTGAAACTATTAAACAAACTTCTCCATAATTTTCTATGAAACAGGAAGAAATACATCAAATTTTACTCAGAGAATAAATAGTGGAAAACTCCTTTTCATCATGAATGTGCACGTTATTATTTGGGATGGTAAAACATCTTTTCAGTTTGTCAAGATTATCAAGGAACTAAATATTTAAAGACAAAAATCTGTAAAATATATATTTAATTACTCTGTTCCCAATTCTTCTAATGATCTTAAAAAAGTCACCTTGAAGATGACTTTTTCTACCTATATGATAACTAAAAGTCTAAATCAAATTTATTATTACAAATGTAATGATCAATAATATATTGAAATATCTTGCATCACACTAAAAAATAAAATATTCTGCATTACTCGTATCTCATTCTCTTTTTTTACCATATATAACTCCATAATAATAAATGTTATCACTTACTATGTCAAAAAAATTGTTCATTTAGATTCTAGCAAACAGTGAATTTAATATAAAATGCATATTCAAAATATGCACAATTATTCATTGGATGTTTTCAAATTAATTGGAAACAAAGATAAAAACTCATGCAAAAATGAAAAATATCATTACTCATGATCAGATTAAATATAATTATACCTCAATTTAAATCAAATCCTGTTTGAGATATTTAAAAAATCAAATTTTCTTCTTTAGCTGAATTTCTTCTTTTTTTCCAACAATACTCATGTAATAACAATTATCTTGTAATTCAAATTCAGAAAGTTATGGTTCATGTATTTTATAAGCTGATGAAAATGTTCATTATTTGTTGAGTAATGTCAAGATTGAATTTTAACATTGCATATCATTTTAAGTATTGCTATACAAGCACAGCTTTAAAACAAACAAAAATCTGAGTAACTAGAGTTGCTACTGAAGTTAGCAATCTAATTTTAGCTACACACTAAATTTGTATTAAAAATTATCAAACCTTTCCCTAACATTATTACTTAAACCTTGTCTTAATTATAGTGCATTCAAAATTGGTTGCTGATTATTGTCTTCCTCTAATCCTTTGTTTTTTTCTTAACCATAAAAATAGTTTTAAATCAATTCTTTACATTATTTAATCCTTTAGACTTAATTAAATTCTGAAACACCATAATCTGACTTGTACCCTTATTAAAAGGGCTGTCCCGTGGGTTACATTGCTGCTGGCTATTTTTCCTAAAGCTATTTTTATGAATCTTTTGAACTCACTTGCATTGCCAAAAATTAGTTGTAACTTATTTTTTAAAAAGTTTGACAAGTGAGATTGCAAAAAAATAAAGAATTGCAGACACCCTTCATATCCACAGCAGTATTTTCCATGGGGTATAACAGATAGAATCAAAGAGGTAGAAATGCAGTGTGAATAAGAGAATTGTTTCATCCTCAGCTAAATAACTGACGTAAAGAATTAAAATTTTTTGCTCTAATTATATTGTTTACACTGGAGATTTTTTATATTTTGCATGATCCATGTTTATTATCAAGGACATTTTATGTTCTTCCTTGTCATTCAAAGCGATTTTACTTCTATTTTTTAAAACTGTTATACATTTAGTTTGGTAAGGATAAAATGCCTACTTCTATTCTCATTTCTGTTGAAACAATATAGATTTATATTTTCTAATGACAACCTGAAAATCTATTTTAAATATGTCCACATTTGTATGGGCTTTTATTTTAATAGTCTTTTTATTTACTGTCTAGATTATGTTCACCTAAAGTTGCTATGCTGTGATGGTTTATAATTTTGTTTAATCAGTATAAAAATATAGTGAGATATTCTCAAGACATTTACCATAAGAAGAAAGGTAAAAGGAAGAAATTTTACAGACATTTAAATAAGGAATAGAATATGTGTGCTTTAGACTAAGACTGTTTAAATTGTATCAGAAATGATTAAAGAACCACACAGAAATGTTTAAAGTAGAAATATTAGAATGTGATTATGGAATTTGTGCATTAATATGCTCCCTTTAATCTTAATATAGACTGATATGGTTTCATTTCTTTAAAAGGTATAATAAAGTAATAATTTATTTAATTTTCAAAAGGAAAATTTCTCTCCAAGAGTGCTCTGGAGGCTTTCATATGTAAAGGCATTTTTTTTTTAATTGGATATGCTTCAAGTTCAGTAGTATTAACACAATACTAATAACATTTCCAAACATGAAGTGTTATGGAAAATAGGAATTTAGAGTTGGAGGCAGCCTTAGTGATATTGTAGCTCAATTCCTTTACCTTACAGCATCAGAGATTGGAACACTTTCTGACTTTGTGGTTCTTTTTTGAGATTGTTTTGACTATTCTGCATCCCTGCATTCTCATTTAAAATTTAAGATCGACATATTAATTTCTGCACACACACAAAAGCAGGTGGGATTTTGACAGAGTTTTTTTAAAATTATAGATTAATATTGAGATTATTGTCATCTTAATATTATGTATTTTGATCTATGAACATTAGAAGTCTTTGATTTATTTAGGTACTCCTGAATTTCTTTTACCCATGTTTTGCAGTTTTCAGGATACAATTCTTGCAATAGTTTTTGATGAATTTATTTCTAAGTGTTTTATTCTTTTCAATTCTATTATAAATTGAATTGTTTTCTCAATGTTTAATACTGATTGTTCATTGCTAGTGCATAGAAATACAATTGCCTTTTATATATTGATCATATATCTTGCAATTGGTGCTGAACTCATTTATTGATTTGAATAGTTTTGTTTGTGGATTCCTTAGGATTTTTTATACACAAGATCACATCATATGTAAATAAAGATAGCTTGTCTTTTTTTCCAATATAGGTATCTTTTTCCCTTGCTAAATTGCCTTGTTAGAACCTTAATTGAAAGTTGAATAGGAGTGTCCACAGCAGATATCTTTTCATTGTTCCTGATAATAGGGAGAAAGCTTTCATTCTTGAAATATTAAGTATGATGCTGGTTGTGGGTTTTTCAAATATGCCGTTTAACCAGTTTGAGAAAGTCCCCTTTTTATCATGAAATTGTGTTGGTTTTTATCAAATGCTCTTTCTGCATCTTTTGAAATGATCATGTTTTTGTTCTTTAGTCTATTAATATCATGCATTGAATTGAAGGATTTTCAGATACTAACCCAACCTTGCAATCTTGGCATAAAAACTACTTGCTCATCTTTCATAGTTCTTAGTTCTTAGTACTTTTCATATGTTGCTGAATTTGATTTACAAGTATTTTGATGAAGATTTTTCATTTATATTTATAGGGGATATTAGCCAGAAATAATGGATGTTTTTGTCCGATTTTAGAATCAGAGAGATACTGGTCCAATAGAATGAGTTAGGGTGTGTTTCTTCCTCTTCTATTTTTGGAGAACATTTTGAAGGATTAAGTTAATTTTTCTTCCCATATTTGGTTGAAATCACCAATGAAGTCATCTGGGCCTGGGCTTTTCTGTGTGGGAAGTTTTAAACTTATTAATTGAATTTCTTTACCTATTATTGGTCTTTCCAAATCTATTCAAGTCTCTTCTTGGGAGAGTTTCAGTACTTTATGACTATGTAGAAATTTGTCCTTTTCATTTAAATTATCTGACTTGTTGGCTAACAGTTGTTCAAAGTAATCATTTCTAATTCTCTCAAGATGGGATTTTTGTGGAACTCCATGTCCAATCCTCCCTCTCCAATTTCTTCTAGACCACTGGTTTGTTGTGAAGCTGCTGGTTTAAGGATGACATGGAGTTTGGAAGATAGAGATTGGGATGGGGCAAGTTAAAATGACCCTAAGCTCTCTGATCTTTCTTCAATAAATGTTCCTTGGATTTTTGCAAGCCTTTACTTAAATTCTAGCGTTCTGAAGAGGTGGATTTTGATGCTTTTTTCCCAGTGTTTTCAGTGCTTTTGTGGAGGTAAAGATATTTGTAGTTCTTACTCTGCCATTCCAGAATTGCTTCTGCCTGATCCTCGATAACTGAGTAGTAAAACATTCAGCAATAATGTTGCTGACTCAACAGAGACGGTCAGTAACCATCTCTTCACTGACTTCATTTAAATAAAATATTGTTTATTTTAAAATGCATAATTCAGTAAATTAAATGTAGGTAAAATATGTTTTATATTTTTCCCTAGGCTCTAGTCCATAACTTTTCTCCATCAAACTGCTTTGATTGTCATTTACTAGAACATAAGTCAAGAAGATAAAGTATTTGTATATTCTTGTTGTTATTTTTTAAGTAAATAACTGCAGCTGAGCTGAGGACACTTTGGTGCTGAAGGCCATAATTCTAGTGCCACAGTTCAGGCTGCTTTGCCTAGAAAAAAACATCTGTGGATCAAGCTACTTTCATAACTTAACTATATTATTCCTCTATTTACCAATTGTGTACGAGCCAATTGGCATTATATGAAAAAATGTTGAACAAAACAAAATCCATGTTTGTCTTAGTTTGCCAGGATTCTATGAAAAATACCACACAATGGGTCAGCTTAACAATAGGAATTTATTGGCTCATGATTTAGAAGGAGTAGAAGTCCACAATCAAGGTGCCAGCAAGACCATGCTTTCTCCCCAAAATCTGTAGTATTCTGACGCTGGTTTTCTGCTATCCTTGAGGTTCCATGTTTTTTTTTCTCTGCTCTCTCCTTCTGTCTGATCTTCTGGATTTCACTTTCTTCCAGTTTTGGGCTCCTCTCTTTATAAGACCTCCAGTAATAAGGATTAAGACCCATCTTGATTCAGTTGCTCACATGTAAATAGGATTTGGGAAGATCCTATTCACAAATGCTTCCACATCCTGAATCACCTTAACATATTCAAAGTCCTATTTACAAATGGTTTCATATACCTGGGAATGTGGATTAAGATAAAAAGCATGTCTTTAGTTGGGGTACATAATTCAATCTACCACAGTGTTTCTAGAGGAAGTATAAGAAGCACATTAAGAGCCACAACTTATATAACTTATATTGCTGAGCCTTAATTCTAAAACTGAATGAATAAGGGAAATTTAAAAATGAAGTACTAATTGCAAACCATGCACAATATAAAAAATGTTGTTACCTTGCTTTTTCAGTTTTCCCAACTACTGCTTTTTTAGAGGAAAAATAGTTCATGTAATTGGCAAATTTAGGGAAAGCTGATTCAGATAGTATAAGATTGACCATGCAAGATCAAATTGAGGATTATGGATGATTTACAAAAGACCTTTCTTCTGAGAAAATGATTCTCAAAATATGTGCTAAAGTCACTCCTACTAGACCTCTGCAAACAAGTAAACAATCAAACAAACAGTCAAACAAACTGATAGGACTTTAAATTTTTAAAAAATTAAATCTACATTGGCCTAGCAAAATTATACCACTTACTTATACCTATGGACTGAAAATATTGGATAGTAAAACCCTCTTGAAAAATTTAAAGCAAGTCTCAAAATCTTTGAAATATCACATAATCATATTTCCTCTAGAAATCTTGTTTCTATGTCTGAAGGTGGTGCTAAATCCTTTAGCAGACAAGTTTTTGCCAGTGCGTGCATACTTTGTGAGATTTCTATTGGTCTGGATCTCAGTTTTACAACTCTGAATCTTCTTGCTGAGATCATAGCCACCTGTGTCTTAGAATTCTGTAAAATGAGAAAAAAAAAAAAACAGATGACTTGTTAACCCCATTATAGGTTTTCAGTGGGATCTGTGTATGAATAACTTTATAAAACCATACCTATTATCACTACAGAGAGCAAATAAGAGATATTAAAAAAGGATCACAAGCATAAATGGGGAAATGGAAAACTCATTTATTAAATGGAAGAAGTGACAGAAAATGATAATTCACCTTATGATTATGTAGAAAGAAACTTTTCAATTTCTTCTTTGAGAGTTACAAGTTAATAAATTCAGCACATATGAAGTAGTTGATGAATCAAGGAATCTAATTCCAGTATCCTCCTGAATAAAAATGTATCATCAATATATTTGAAAGATTATTTAATAATATTTATTTTATTATCAATTAATAATTAGATATTCAAATTCTTTTTGCTCTTCTGAAGATGAAGTAAGCATATAGTCTATTTTGTCAATAACAAAAGACTGATTATTAACCCTTAATTTTAAAGGCTAAATTAAACTGGAAACAAAAATTTACATTTACGCATTTGTAGACTGTCTCTAATGTAGTCTACATTTTAAAGTTTTCCTTGTATCCCATTATGATAAAAGAAAACCTTCAAAATATTGAGTGTTAGTAAACTTAATGCATACGTCTTATACACACTACATTAAGGCTAATGATTAACTTCATAAAATCTGCCTTTATGGTCATCTGATATGACTACTTTTAAAATATTTTTCATTTCAATAATTTCTGTATTTAAATAATGAAATTTATCTGGTCAGATTATATTATTTTATACTTAGAGTTATAACTATAATAAAATAAGAATTCCCTTAGGTTGAAGAAAGAAGAAAAATACCTTAGAGGTTTTAGATTAATATTATTCTAATAATACTTGATTTTCCAATATCATTAAATTCTGACATTCTCAGTCATGGTTCATGAGTAACAGTTTGCCTGGAGTCAGAAGAAGCTGAATTTCTGTTGGGTTTCTGGAGCTACACATTTTAGTTAAACATTTCGTGAGTATTATTAAAAGCCTGAACCCTCCAATGGAGCCAGCTGGCCTTGGGGAAAAGGGTACTGTTATTAAGATGATCTGGCTCTGCTGGAAGTTTCTATGCAGCTTCATTTCTGCATTTTACATTATAACTATTAAAGCCAGTGGTGCTGTGCTGTATAATGACTGCAGAGGAAAACGCACTGGTTTTAAATACTATGCAATGTGTACTTAAGGTGATTGCCTAATTGCCATAATTTGTTCCACTGACCAGTGAAATTTCACTCTCTGTGGGAGTTGCTAATCTTTACATAACAGATCACACTGTCCTCTCTGAACATTCACGACCACCCATAATCTTAGTCCCAGAAGGTAATTTTTAACATACCCAAATTGAAAGAAGTTGATTGAAACATTACTTAAATGGAGGCTATATACCTAGGTTTGTTACATCATTGTCATTGATGTTTATAAATTGATTTCTGGTGAAAAACTCAAATATGTAAATTAGAAAAAATACAGGGAGTAAATTACAAAATTACAAAATTTCACCATTAAGAGATTACTAGTCTATATATTTATGTGTGTATTTCTTTACACATGCATGGAATTTTATGGTTAAATTAATAGATGAACAGTTAAACAGAAAGAAAATTATCTGTGCACATAAGGTATTACTGTATAAATAATGTACATGTCAGTTTCCCCCTTTATATATGAGTCTTTCTGTCACTACATTTTTCACAGTCACAAATACTGAATGTTATTCCAATATATGCATTTTTCTAAATTTATTCAATCATTTCCTTTCTCTTGTACTTTTGGATTACTGACACAGAGCAATTGCAAAGAAAGATTGAATGTCTTTGATTGTACATCGTGGACAGCATATTACATTGTTTTTTTATGAGAAATTCCCAAATGCAGAGGTTTTAAGTCAAAGGACATGGTTAACCTAATTCTGTTGTTAAAAATGGGAACTAATCACCCAACACTTTTTCTTACCTTGTTTGCCCTTGAAAATTGTTCTATACTAAAATTTAACGTTTTTTTAAAAACAGAAGATAATATTCATTAATTATTTTTTGCATTTCTTAGTTACTTGTAAAGCTGAAAGTTTCTAAGCTATTTATGTTTACTTATGTACATTTTCTTTCAAATATTAGTTCTTCTTAAGGGTCCAATTAATTGTTTGCACACTGAGTTTTTGTTTTGTCTTTTCTTTTCATGTTGTTTGATAACCTCAGTTTTTATATTAATATAATTTTATGATCTTCATAAATCTATGAGTTTCATAATGGTATGCCCTTTTAATCTCTGATATTGGTTATTTGTGACTTTTTCTTTTATTTCTTAATCAGTTTATCTAAAGGCATATAGATTTTATTGATCTTGTAAAGAATCTATTCTTAAATTTTTGGATTATTTATTTAAAAATTTATTTTCTATTTCTTTAATTTTGAAATAATTTTTAAAAATTTTCTACTTTCTACTTTCTTTAGCTCAAATTTCCTGTTCTTCACATTCTTGATATATTTCCACAGATCACTGATTTTCAGACTTTCTTCTTTTCTAATATATAAATTTATAATTATAAGTTTCCCTTCAGACACTGCTTTAACCATCTTCCACATGGTTTGATATGCCAGATTTTCATTATAATTTACTTACAATATTTTTCTATTTTATGTGTGTGTGTGATCCTCTCTTAGGTCCTTATTTTTATCAGAAGTATTTGGATTAATTTTCAAATAAATGAGCTTTTCTAATTATTTTTAAAATAGATTTTACCTTATATACACAGTAGCCAGAGAACTATATATCTTCAAATATTTGAAAATTGTTAAGAACTGCTTTGTAATCAAGCATATTATCAATTTATGTGCACACTGCACAAGTACTTGAAAAAGAATGTGTATTTTGCACCTGTGTAGAGTTCCCTTGAATGTGTTATTCTGCATGTGCACATAAATTCAAAGTTTTATATGTATTGAACTGCTATTCAATCCGCTTCTTTATTATCTGTGATCGTCTATCACTGAGAGATGTGTTAACAATCAATCATTATGATTATATTTTTTCTTGTATTTCTACCAATTGTGGTTTTATAAATTTTGAATCTTTGTTATTAGGTACAAAAAATCGAATTGTTATATCTTGATGAAATGAAAGTGAAGGCAATAAGATAATAGGAAAGAAAAATTTTTAAAAAGAGTGTAGAATGAGAGAAAATTTACCATATCCGATATCATTCTTCATTGACCATCTACATAATAAACACATAATCATACTTGTACCAAGTTATCTTTGAGAACAGTAGAACAGGATATGGATTCAAGAAACATGATTTTAAAGGATGGCATGGAAAATAATTAGAAAGAGTGTGTTTGGCACCTCAGTTATCCTGTCAATTAATAAGGTTGGAGATACAATTAGCCACTTTTAAAAATAAACAACCTAAATACCCATGACATTCTGTAGAATAGATTTAATATT